>JAMZAV010008578.1:0-27190 GCA_024449915.1 Sweltsa coloradensis
AAAAATAGAAAATATTAGTAGTTCAAGTATGTTTTTGGCAAAAAGTGTTAACTATATCAATCTATGAGAGAGTCGCACGCCATGACGGTTGCTCACTATGACAGTTGCCCCACTATATAAATGTAATTTAAAATAGAGATTATGGCAGTTGCACAGAATTATTTTAAATATAAAATATTTTACGAAACCAGGAGCAACTGACATAATGACGAACTGTCATAGAGGGATTTGAAATGAGTTTTCAACGTTAACATATGGCCTGCTAGTACAGTCGCACACTATATCAGTTGTTAAAAGGTTCGCCTTAATAATTAAATTAAATAAATATTAGAACGATTGTCATAGTGAGCAACTGGTATAATATCGACAAGATAGTTCATTTCGCTCATGAAATAGCCTATGGACAGTTGTTGTTATAGCAGTTGTTTCTATAACAGTTGCACAAATAACAGTTGGAAGGAAATTAAAATAAAATAAGATATATTTGAACGACTCACAATTGAGCAACTGACCGTCCATAAGAAACAATGCTATGTCAGTTGCCGTTATAACGGTTGCACACTCAAAAAGGCTACATTCAATTTTCAAGACTGGCATAATGTGCAACTGGTAGGTGGGCAACTGTTATAACCAACATGTAATGTATTTTATATGGTCTTAAGGTCAATCGTTATTATGACAGTTAAATTGGGACAGTCGAGCGTAGGTCAGTCGATAGACACCCATTTATTCATATATTTATTTATTTATTTATTTATTTATTTATTTATTTATTTATTTATTCATTTACTTATTTATTTATTTATTCATTCATTCATTCATTCATTCATTCATTCATTCATTCATTCATTCATTCATTCATTCATTCATTCATTCATTTATTTATTTATTTATTTATTTATTTATTTATTTATTTATTTATTTATTTAGTTAGTTATGTTGAGTCTAATTGGGGATGAATTGTCTAAAATTATAAATAAATCGACATTAAAGTAAATAAACGTATCTAATTTATTTATTCTATTAATATTAAAAATTTGTTTGTGTTTATTTATTCGTTTCAATAACATGTAAGGAAAATATAATATTACATTTATTGTAAAGACATCGTAGACAACAGCTGTGTGAAACTGTTGAATTGGAACTGGTGTAGAGCACACAACATCACAACCACTACAATTCACGAAACTTAACTCAACACTTAACATATTATTAAAATATAAGATGTATTAAACTTTTATAATCGAAGTGTAAAACAGCGAAGTGAATAAGGGAATTTTTCAATTAGTAGATGTAAAAACAATGCTTTAAAAAGTTCTAAATTTCTCGTGGAAAAACTGCCCAGAGACTATGTATGATAGCCCCTCTTCATTTGAAACGATTTGTCAACTGTTAAAAATAGGTGTTTTGGAGTTTACAGAAACTATGAATAGAATGGCAATCGTCTGTTAAGGAGGACCCAATCTCTTTCTTCGCATAAACAACTGAAAAAGCTTCAGAAAACCCTTAAATCAAGAGGGCCCGGTAGCGGATATCGAACTAGGTACCTCCTGAATAAGAGCTATTTACGCTTCAGCTATATCTGAAATTTTTAAAAACAATGTTTGTTTTGTTGTAGATACACGTACGAAGTAGGCCCTGCATTCACATTGGTGGAGAACGCTTTTTTGGCGCACATTTTCTAAAGATATTCGGCTTCCCCTGAAGGCGACGCCAATTTGCTCCAGGTACAGAATTTAAAGCTTTTTTTAAAATAAAAGACATGCAAAACAAAGATGTATTTCTGTTTTGAATTGTTTACATTTTAATTTTAATTGAACGTTTTTAAACGAAGTCCAATAGTGTTTAAGGGTATTTATAGCTTAAAAGAACTTAGGTGAACAATTTTACTCCGCTCATGGAAGCACAGAATTCATAACTAATATTATTGGTGACATAAACCCCTTGTATAAAGTCTCGACTTCGTAAGTCCATATTGTCGCCAGCAACTTTGCTTTAGTGATATAAAATTACAAAGTTGAATATGGGATTGCGCTTTCGTTCTCAATGTAACTTTCACATTCTCCTGGGTTAAAAGTGGTTTGTGTATGTTGTATTTAGGAGGAAGCATCTCCAATATGTACGCGATGGTCCTTGCAGGTATAAGCTGGCCCCTGAAAACGAAGACCAAAGGGTCTTCATGTGTACCACCACTCACCTGCTTCACATCAGAAGATGTAAGTGATCAAATACTATTGATCATCATTTTCAAACCTTACAGGAGCTTATGACAGCACAATGAGACACGACCAGTAGTGAGGATTAGAGGGTTTATTAGATAGCCACCGATTAATTTTATGTCATGGTAATGAAATGGATTTAATGTCGTGTGCCTTATGCTCTTCCATATATTTCCAGACATCAAAAGTTCGGACTCATCGAATATTCCGAGCAGTATTTTAGTACATAATACAAAAAGGTTCAATCAATCTGGTCCACTTTGAAACTTCCGATTTCGCTATCAGGTTTAGGTTAGTGCAAGATGGCTAGCTACAATGTATCTAATCTAATCTAATTAATATCTAATATCTAATCTAATATTTCAGCCCCAACCCAAGCTTATGTAAAATAAAATTTGAAATGTGGAATTAATGTTTTCTCAGGGAGACACGCGCATATGAATTGTTAACAACCTCTTGAAGTTTAAAATGATTTTTATGAATATGAGGTCAATAAGTACACCACATTGTATGTGTGGGCAATTTTAAATGTTCATTTGACATGACATTGTAAAAAAAAATGCTGTTAAGCTCATTTAACATTGCGAAATTGTCGAGCATACAGTAAGGAGAAATGTTGGTTGCTCCCTGCCGCAGGCTCACTACTCGACGCTGAGGGCGCGCACGGGCTGGGGGATCGGCACAGACAACGTGGTGCGAGTGAAGACGGACGACGCCGGACGGATGATCGCCGACGACCTTGACCGTTGCATCCAGGTGTCGCGGAGCCAGGGGAATCTTCCGTTCTGCGTGATCGCGACTTGTGGATCCACCGTGTTGGGCGCATTCGACCGCTTGGACGACCTGGCTGACGTGTGCGCGAGGCACAGCATCTGGCTGCACGTCGATGTAGGTTGAACTGCATGGCCGTTAGCATGCACACCCAAGGTCTTTTGGGCCATCAATGCAAACATAGGCAATATTTTTAAAACCATCGAAATGAAAATGAAGTAAAAATTTTTCTCAAATTATCTTTCTGGCTAAAGGTCTTGCTGGCTTGTCAAAGCTTTTTAAGCATCTTTTTGTAATCCAAATAATCTAATCTAATAAATTATTATCAATTCTTGATTAGTGTTTGGGAATTTAAATATTTTGATAAAAGAGTTGGCGTTGCTATGCGGGGGCATGACGTCACACTAACACAGCAGATCAGAGCTGTCCTTGGATTATATGATAGCAAACAATAGATTCTTTGTTTGTAAATACCTGAGAAACGTGGACTTGTTGTGTTGGTCACAATTACCATCAAATCACTTTAAAGATGATTTTCTTTGGGGGTAAAAATATGTAAATATATTATAAATAAAAATAAAAAAATAATATTACCGTGTGTGTTTGTTTTGTTTCAGGCTTGTTGGGGTGGGTCTCTTATTCTCTCACAAAAACACAGACACTACCTGCAAGGAATTGACAGGTTAGTTTGGATCAATTCACTTTCTTGTTCAGTTGGCCTACGTTGGATATTTACAATGATTGGCTAGGTACTCCAAATAAACGCTTTGCATTTTTTACACCAAGATATTATAATGATTAAAACAAATGAGCGCGGGTGTACGCAAATTAATAGGGACCAACACATCGTCGAAAAGGGTACAAGAATAATTTCAGCTTTTATATCTCGTAACTGTGGTGGAGGTTAAGAGTTTATATATATACAAACAGTTTGGGAAAAGCTTACTCCACCCACTGACCCCGAAGGTCACTAAACATATTATGCATGTTGAAGGGCAATGTTAACATAAAACCTGAGGTCATGTCTCGTCGTTGAATCGTTCGAATCGTAGTAGTCGTAGTCGTAGTCGACGAAGAATACCCTTGGCACAGACAGGGTTTTATCTGACTACGAATTTACGTGAATGAGTACGGTTGGTTTGTAATGCATCTGTTGTTTCAGAGCGAACTCGATATCATGGAACCCTCACAAGATGCTTGGGGCGCCCCTACAGTGCTCGGCTCTCTTAGTCAAGGAGAAGGTAAGACCTATCTAATCTCGCCTATTGTCCCATATTGCCGTAGTATAGAGTAAAGTTTTATTTTCAACAGCACAGCATTAATTAAAATAACTAGACCTAACCATTATATTGCTCGTCACTAGCCTAGTGATGACACTACATGTATAATAAAAGATCTTAATCGGCACTCTTGCTTTTTCTATTTAAAATCACTGGACAATTTCTGATAATGTTTTCCTCAGTCACAAAAAAACACTTGGGCACTTCTTAAAATAATCCAAATATTCATGTACGACATCTTTTTCTCAAAGGTTTGTGTTTCATTTTCACATGTGTTTTACCCCCCACCCCCTCCAAACAAGTTTTCCCCAAAAAAGAGAAAGTTTAAATTATGTCTAATGACCGACGCTAAAGTGTTCCAGGTCTGCTGCATCACTGCAACTCTGCCCCCCCCTCCGCCACCTACCTCTTCCAACAAGGACAATTCTACGACGTGATTTTCGACACGGGGGATAAGAGTGTGCAGTGTGGCCGCAAGGTGGACGCGTTCAAGCTGTGGCTGATGTGGAAGGCTCGTGGAGATGCCGGCTTTGAACAGCTCATTGACAACACCATGGAGTGTGCCAGGTATAAACCACACATTGCCTCAGTAGCTTAGTAAGTTATACGACACGGGGGATAAGAGTGTGCAGTGTGGCCGCAAGGTGGACGCGTTCAAGCTGTGGCTGATGTTTGGGAAGGCTCGTGGAGATGCCGGCTTTGAACAGCTCATTGAAAAACACCATGGAGGTGCCAGGGATAAACCACCATTGCTCAGTACTTACTAAATAATGGTTACTTCTATATTTTACCCCGGGATTAGACTCTTAACCCCTAACTTGCAACAATTTATCCCGCCAAACCCTAACCAATCAACAGTCAGCAAGACATAAAAATGTTTGTTTATTTATTTTTAAAGCGAGCGAAGCGAGCCTTTCCCTTTGAACTCTGCCCGGAAAAATGTCACTGTTTTTTGTTTTTTTTTGTGTTTTTTTGTTTGTTTGTTTGTATGTCTCGCCAGAACGTTCGAACGGAGGGTCGGATCGAGTTGAAATTTGACCCTCCGCAAACTTCGTTCCCGATTTAATGCCATTGTTTTTGTGGCAAAATCGTTCAAAAGTTAAAAAGTTACATTAAAGTTAATCGAAAGTTTTTTCAAAAATAAACGGCGACAAAATTTTTAGGTGGCCAAAAACATTTAGATGTTCGTCCCCGGGCACGAATATGTTAATTTATTTTGATCCGATAAGTAGTGGGAGATGGAAATTACATTTTAACAAAAATAACGTTACCATGGCAACGAAAAGTCGCACGAGTTCGCACTATGCACTGCCACCTAGAAGTAATCAAAATACTATCAAGGAAGCATGTATTATTTTTTCCCAAGAGTTCAAAAGTTTTCCCAAAGAAAAGATTCAAGTCCTCTAGATGGCTTGGATTTTTAACCGCAAAGTAAGGTTTACCCTAATAGCCCACCTTGCCATATAATATATTTGGGGAAAATGGCCCGTGTACCGTGACGTCGCAATTTTAAATTTAAACATTCAAAGTGGGTCTACTATAGCACGTGCTCACTTATCAACGCGTTTCCCCTGGCGTTTCTAGTATTGTATACTTGTATTATTGGAAATTCAGTACGGATACGTCTTTTACCTATGGGCTTTAACCCTGCTTAGGGCCCAGGGTAGTTTTTCCCGAATCGGCCCCGTTGTTAATTAGAGGAGGTGGCTGGTGGCCACATAAACCAAGAATGAAAAACTTCCCCACCACACCCATTCTTCCCAATTGGGGCCCCCGGGGATACTATCCAACGCATTTTTTATAAGATGATATGAAGATTAGTTGATCGTAGTTTTGTCTTAAAAAATCAAGCAATGATAGATTTATTTTTGATACATTGTTTTATACCACAATTCGTAAAAATTTTTAGCTCGTTCATCATCATTATCTCTTGCCACGTGCAACTCTACGTTGGACGGTTCATCTTCCTCTCTCCCCACCACTTCCTTTCCCAACCTGATTAATATAGAAAACAAAGCATTGTTTCCCATTGTGCAAACATTATGTTCAAAATTGCTATGACTGAACAGTAACCACGGCCCACGGGGTTGGAGGGGGGAGGGGGGTATACAGTGCCGGGGTGACGTCCTCCCTTATCACACTCCTTATAGCGTGATAAGAATATGTTAAAATCCCACCCCCACACACTATCCCATTTGACCCCGATGATCGCCCAGCTGAAATAAAAATAACACATTCAAATCAAAAACCGTTTTATTACATTGTATATACAATTGCTTGATGTAATTACTAGGCCGCTTCGCGAACGCTTTTTCCAGTCGCGTTGATGGTGAGCTTTTTTAACAATATTTCTGTTCAATGATTATACTGCGTTTTTAGTATAAGTGGGATCTCTTTTTCAAATTCCCGTACAAAATTATTTTTGTTAAATTAGGACAATATTTAATAAAGTATATTTATTGCTATGGTAATACCAATTAAATAGAAAGTAAAATATGTCGAGGCTCAAAGACATGCTTTTTGTACGCATTGTAGGTGATTGTTGTCAAGTTTCTATAGATCTTGTTAATTATACACCTGTAAAAGACTTATATTAAAACCTTTATTTATATGAATTTTGGCAACTTTTTTCAACTTTTTCGTTCAAAAAGTACTACGAAAATATGAACGTTGTAGCCCCACCCGTTTGGTCAGAATCGGCCCAAATATCACGAAAATATCGCATTAAAAATCGAAAAAGAACGTGAGAATATTCATGAGAAATATTTCTTAGATTTCGAATGTCCCCTCCAATTTTCATCACGATCGCATATGCCGTTTTCCCGGTAGAGCGCGAACAAATATACAGAAAAATAAAAATAAATAAAAAAACAATTGAGCTAATTTTTTGGGTGGGTAAGTGAAATTGAAGTCTATGCTTCGCTCATCCAATACCATAGCAATTCTTACTTCTTTATAGAGAAAGATCCTAATTTAACAAAAATGATTTTGTAACAGGTCTACAAAAAGTTAAGAGATCAAAAAAGCTCATCCATCAGCGCGACTAGAAAAAGCGTACGCCAAGCGGCCTAGTAGAAGACAAGGGGCATGGGAAGGAGAGGGGAGCTTGGCGCGCGAACAGCCTGGAGAGTGGAGACCCAAGTTATGAAAAATGCGTTTGCAGCCACAAGCCACCGTCAAAACGTAAACCTATCACCTCAATTCGGTGACTTCAAACAAATGCAAGTTTTGAAATCAAAACGTACGTTGTGGATTGAGTCGAAGCTTGGTGAATTTAAAACAGCCCCCAACCAATCAGAATACGCCTAGAGTGACTTGAAGGGTCAAGTGAATATACCAAAACCCAATACGTACGTTTTGAACCGAATGCAAGTTTTCCAATCACAACATAAGGTTCGAAACGTACGTTTCCACCCACGGCCGAAAAGCTCGTGGCTTGATAGTTTGTATATAGTGATTTAAAAACTTGCATTCGGCTCAAAACGTACGTTTTGGTAGTCACGTGACCCTCCCAAGTCACTTGTTTTCAGAGGGGGACTTTGGTTGGGCCCCTGCCCTGCCCCCCTACCCACGCGCACACAGTGGGGCAACCCAATACCTCGTATTCTCCACGCGGAGTATCAGGAGTGTATGAAGTGAACGGAGCTCACGCGACAAAAGTGATCAGCGTTGTCCGCGTTCTCGCTCGCTTGCAACGAAAAACCACAGCAATACCTCGCTCGTATCTACCAAGTTTCAGATCAGGAAATGTATGTTGCAGACGGAGCATCGCGGGAAGCTCTATGTGGTTAATGCAAGGCGATAATTTTTAGGATTGGATATTGCTTAAAGGGGCTATTGTACCGCCCTGCCGATAATTTAAAAAGTCAAAAAAACCCCAATGTCTGAAAAGTTTGCTGAATGAAAGAAGGCCTTTAAAATAACAGAAACAAAATTGTGAATTTTTTGGGGGGACATAAACCCCCACTTTTGGAAATTATATTTAGATTTTTGGACAAAAGTGTGATATACAAGACTAGTTCAAATTAAATTTGGGGAATCGGTTTTCTGGACTAGTTTTTCTAAACACCTTTAGCTACAACTTGAACTACAGCTAAAATATTTTTTTCTGAAAATAACAGTTGGTGTACGAATTTTTTTGTCAAACGGTACAAAACTCGTAATTTGTACCGATTGAAAAAAAAAAATTCGTACACCAACTGTTATTTCAGAAACTATTAGCTATAGCCCAAGTTACAGCAAAAGGTGTTTAGAAACTATGTCCAGAAAACGATTCTCAAAATTTAATTTTGAAACTAGTCTTGTATATCACACTTTTGTCCAAAAATCAAAATATAATTTCAAAAGTGAGGTTTAGTCCCCCCCCAAAAAAATTCTCAATTTTTTTTCTGTTATTTTAAAGGCCTTCTTTAAATTCAGCAAACTTTTCAGACATTTTTTTTCTTCGACTTTATTTATTTATTTATATAAGATTTCTCGAAACAGCACAAGTACCATTTGACATAGACAATCCATAAAAAAATATATAAAGAAGTAAAAATTAAAAATACAATTAATAAACCTACAAATTAAAAAAACAATTAAAATATTAATTAACAATAAACAAATATATCAAAATTATAAGTGCAACAAACATAAGAGAAAAAAAATGTTTGAAAAGAAAGAGGGGGAAATCCCTAATGACCTTCAACTGCAGTCCAATCACGGATTGATTTTTTGAAATTTATTAAATCAGAGAATATGTCGAACTTTGGTAAATTAGGTAAATTATTATAAAAGGAAGGTAAACGAAAGGTAAATTGATTCTACGGGTAATTAGAAAGTCTAGGTCTAGCTACATGGAAAAGGTTGCGTAAGCCTAGTAAAGCCGGGATGGAACATGGAGTGGAAACAATAGAGACAAGACTGGTGGACCGGAAAATGCCATTGATGATACGGTGCAAAAAGGACAGGGTCATAGCGTTTTCTTCGAGTGGCTTTAGATCTGTCATGAAAGTTTCACTCAAAATTTGTTGACGAGACCAGGCATTAAAGCTGGGACACGATGACGTAAAAAATTGCACAGAAAAATGAAAGTACTCTATCTAATTTTTTAATGTTGGTATCACTGATAATGCCCAAATTGGAGTACAGTACTCAATCACAGGTAAACACAGCCCGTGAAATATGATTTTAGAGCAGTTGGGTCACGAATATCAGTGAACCTATATAATAAACCCAATAGGGACATGGCTTTTTGAAGTTATTTTGGAAATGTGCTCAATGAAAAGGATTTGAATCTATAATGACACCAAGATTTTTCATTTTAGTCACTCGCGAATGACTTGCCCCGACAAATTATAATTACAAACTAATTGTAATTCCGCAATGAAATGTTAACAATGAGCACTTATCAGGATTAGGACGGAGAAGCCAATCCAAACACCACTGAGAAAACGCTGTTAAATGCATCTTGAAGACGATTGCATCACATAATTTCGACACAATTTAAAAATTTTACAATCGTCAGCGTACAACAAAAATCACAAGCAAACGGTTTAAGTCTGTCTACAAGATCGTCTACAAACACCCCGAAAGGAGGGCCCAATACCTGCCTTGAGGGACCCCAGATACCCAAACTGGAAACCAAGAGGAAGATAAAACCCGGCAATAATTACACGTTGCTTTCGATCTGTAAGAAATTCTCAATGAGCTTCAGGAAATTACCACTCACACCAAAACGCTCTTTGATCTTGTAAAGAAGGTGTTTGTGGCTTACAGAATCAAATGCCTTTGCAATATTAAATGTAGGCAACGTCCAGCTGGGATGGGTTTTCCAGGGCATTGTGGCATGATGTTGGAGGACTGCAAGATTGGTGAACATAAACAGTAGGGAGAAACCCGGGTTTGTTCAGGCGAAAGAAGTGGAAGAGTGTGGGCCAAGAGACGATGATGGACAATTCTTTCACATATGGCAGACAGAATCGGAAGAATTGATATTGGTCTATAGCATTCACAGATGTTTTGTCTCCTGCTTTAAAAAAATGGTATGACATTTGCCTGTTTCCCGGCAGATGGAAAATTACCTGTCATAAAAATCTTGTTTTAAAATGACAGCCAAAGGTTGAGACAAAAACCCGAGGAACAATTTTAAAAAAATATAGCTCCAATACCATCTGGGCCAGTCGCACGACTAGATTGGGAAAATTATTTATAAGTTCTCTTTCCTCAGAAGTGTGTAGTAGAATGGTTATTAATACTGTGAGAGGAGACATTAGATACCGGTATGTTAATAGGCACAGCTGGGTCAGAAGGAACAGTGAAATCGCCATAGAAATATTGATTAAAAAGCTCAGTACGATCTAATTTAGAAGCAAATACATTGTTAAACTGACACTTCAGGGGGAATTCTTTCAGTATTGCGACGAGAATTAATAAGAGTCCAAACCTTTTAGGATTAGTTTTCTGCATCAAAGGTCATACGATCAATATAATCCTTATAGTCATTCCTGAGACGTTGTTTAGCAAACCTCCGCAAATGCTCGAACAATATGACGTGAATGTGGGCTAGGAAATTGCTTCCATTGTAGCCATGCCCTGTTTTTGTTTCTGAGCGGGCCGTTAGCGTTTCACGCTGATACCATGAAGGAAACCGCCGACTTTTGGGCTGCCTGTGTGAACGTGGTCTTGAATAACATTTGAAGTCCACTCGTAAAACATATGAACTACATCATCAACATCCGGCATATCTTCCAATTTGGGTTTCCCCGGAAGAAGTGCAAGAGCATGCCTTACATCCCCCCAACAGGTCCTATTCCACATCGGCACTTTCTCTGAGGATATCATTGGGCCAAGGTCTTCTAGGTTTAGATAGTGGCAAAAAATGACAGGGTCCAAAGATAGGTGATCGGAAGAGATCAAATTTCTGCCAGGAGAGACTGTCATTTTATCGAGAGATGTAGAGCGAGGTCAAGAGTTTGAATGTTTCTTGTGTTAGCCATATTGTACTGATTTAGACCAAGACCATCAATAAAATGCTGGATAAACCACTGGTCACAACCATCAGTTTCATTACCAGTTTGTGGAGTTTGGACCACTTGATATGCAAATTGAAATCACCCCAAACCCAAAATTATCGGCGCTCTAGGATGAGCCTTTAGCACGGATTCTAAAAATTGCTCAAAGATCACGTGGTTACCACTAGGTGGTCTGTAGTAACAAACCCATTTAAAATTTTATTATTTGGTATGAGTAGCTCCACCCACAAATATTTCACAATTCGTCTCAAGGTCCTTTCTTCGTTTAGCAGGCCAAGATAAATTGTTTTACTCCAATCATCACTCCACCACCACGGGTACACGATCACGTCTGAAGAGCGTAAATGACTTGCTGAGCGGGATTTTACAATTCCCGTGTAGTGTCACTAAGCCAGGTCTCGGAGAAAGCAACGACGTCGAAAGATTCAAATTCCGGCAGGTTCATTTCACATTTATTGAATTTATTGTTGAGACTTTGGGTGTTCTGGTAGTAAAGAGTTACATCGGATTTTTTAAAGGTGAATTAGGGGCCCGGATTGATTTGGATGTCACCACAAAAATAACAGGGTCAAAACACAGAATGATATGAAGGAACACTTAATTTTAGATTTATGCCTACGTTCACTTGATACCGACACAAGAGGAGGCTTAGTAATATATGGCAATCCACTCAAACTTAACGCAGAAAATGTAAAATGTCGTTCAGAGCACAACCAAGTACACATCTTACACTGAAACGGATAACTTGAATTTCTGTCATTAAAATGTGCATTAGAAAATTTCATTTGTAGAAAAACAAATGTAAACATTACAAAAAAAGTAAAAACCTCAAAACCCCCCAGCCACACAGCTCACTGCAGACACCTCCTTGAATTGATGACTTTCAGAATGTTGGTTATACTTGAGAGTGTCATATCTTCATGCAAAGAGCTTAGTATGCAAGAAAACAATACTCAAATTGGCCACCATGGTTACAAAAAAAATGTCATACCAAACAAAAATTTTAAGCCAATTTTCAATATTAAAAACTTAAATATTGTCCATTACAAATTGGGTTAACTCACCCCACTAACACTGGTGTCTGCTGTATCTTTCTTAAACGATTCCACTGATATGAAATACAAATACACACTCACTGTAAAACAGGAGAAAAACATTTTTTTTGTCCAGAGCTAACTTGCTTTGTGACTTGTACATGGTCACTGCCTTCTTCAAAAAAAAAAAAAAAAAAAATAGATACTTTCAAATTATCGGCCAGAGGCGGTACAATAGCATTAACGTCTAGATTCTAATAGAATCTACACACACACTAAACCACACTAAACATTTAAAATAGAATCATTCTATTATAAATGTATAATAAATCATCATCATCATTCATTATAAATGTGTATAGTAGAATCATTCTATTATAAATGTTTAGTGTGGTTTAGTGTGTGTAATATAAATAGCCTGTACTTAAAATGTAATTGGATGAGCAAATCGAAGACTAATTTCACTGACCCCCGAAAAAATTAGCTCAAGTGTTTTTTGTTTGTTTGTTTGTCTGTCTGTTTGTTCGCGCTCTACCGGGCAAACGGAATATGCAATCGTAATGAAAATTGGGGGGGGGGGGACCTTTGAAATCTCTAAACTTAGACCTGCTACGTTTTTTGGTACAACCGAAGAAATATTTCTCATGAATATTGTACTTTTACGATTTGTTTCGATTTTTAATGCGACATTTTGTTGATATTTAGTTCGCGTCCGGGCAAACGGCTACTCCGATCTTGATAAAACTTTATTGGAACGTTTGAAATCACTTCATTTAGATGTTTTTATGATTTTGGGGCCAATAGAAAAATATAACTTATAGAAATCGTGTTTAAACGATTTTTTTCACTATTTTCAATGCAATATTTTCGTGATTTTTGGCCCGATTCTGACCAACCGGGGTGGGCTAAAACGTTCATATTTTTTCATAGACTTTAAGGTATTGGTGATGTAGTGCCCTTTGAAACAAAAAGTTCAAAAAGTAAGCCAGAATTTCATAGAAATAAAGGTATTAATATAAGCCTTTTACAGGTGTAATTAACAATAGTAACTATAGAAACTTGACAAGATTGAATCACCTACAATGCGTACAAAAAGCATGTTTTTGGACCTCGAGATATTTTACATTTTATTATTAATTGGTATTACCATAGCAATTAATACTACTTATAACTAGGAAAACGCTTAAGTCCCGCCGCGTTGTTGGATGAGCGTAATTGGTGCATTGAGCTGCATGTGTTATGCGGATTTTCTGTTGTTCTGTGAAAAAATCATTACTAGTTGAAGATTTTTTTAAAAATAAATTAAATTAAATGAAAAATTAACTTAAATTTAATTTTTTTTTAATTAATTGTAATTTAAAAAAAGGAAAAAATCGTAATATTGAAATTTTCATAAGAAATAATTATTTGATTGCGCACAAATTTTACACAAATATATAAATTTATAAAATTAAGTTTCTGTGAAAAATTATTACAATAGGATAAAGCATGTAGCTGTTTTAAGTCAAGAATTGTTTTAAAAAAGAAAAAAAAACGTAAATTTCGATTTTCATGAGAAATAGTTTTTTGATTGCGCTCAATTTTCACACGAATACCTAAATTCATGGAATTAAGGTTCTGTCAAAAAATCATTAAAATCGGATTAAGCATGTAGGTGTTATAAGCTGAAGAATGTTTTTAAAAATCGAAAAAATCGTAAAATTGCGATTTTCATGAGAAATAATTTTTCGATTGCGCTCAAAAACGTGGCAGTTCTAAGTTCAGAGATTTCGAAGGCCTCCATAAAATTTCATCGCAATTGGAGTATCGGTTTAGCCGGAATCGTGTTAACAGACACACAAAAATACAGAAAAAAAAAAAAAAAAGAAAAAAAAAAAAAAAAACATTCCGGATTTTTTTCTCCAGTGTAGTGAAATGGAATCTTCGCTTCGCTCGCTACGCTCGCTACGCTCATCCAAAAATTATCCTAATTTAACAAAAATAATTTTGTGATGGAACTTGAAAAAGTAATGAAATCCATATTTTACTAAAAACGTAGTAATCATTGGACAGAAATATTTTTAGAAAAGTTCATCCATAAACGCGACTGGTAAAAGCGTTCTTGAAGCGGCCTAGTAGTGTGGAACAATACATACATATAACTAGACCGCTTCACTGACGTTTTTTTCCAGTCACGTTGATGGAATGAGTTTTTATGGTTGCCGTTGTCCTAAAAGTACGATTTCTAAGACAAATATTTCTTAGATTGTGATTTTGTGTTTTGTGATTGAATCATAACATAATATTATCTAAGTTCAGTGATTTCAAACGTTCTTATAAAGTTTCATCAAGATCGGAGTAGCCGTTTGCCCGGTCGCGGACTAAATATAACGAAAATATCGCATTAAAATCGTAAAAAATCGTAAAAGTACGATATTTATGAGAAATATTTCTTCGATTGTACCCAGAAACTTGGCGGATTTAAATGTATAGATTTTGAAGGTCCACTCTAATTTTCAGCAAGATCGCATAATATGCCGTTTGCCCGGTAGAGAGCGAACAAACAGACAAAAAAAAAACACCCGAGCCTTATTTTCTCAAGGTAAGTGAAATTGAAGTACCTTCGCTTATCTAATTAATTGGCATAGTAAAGATCTACTTTTTAATCCAGTTTAACTGATTTAAAAAATTTAAAGGCACCGCATTTGTTATGAATGTAATTTACTTGTTTAATGTCAATGCTATTCATAAAACTTAATTGATTTACAAATGAGGATAATCAATCATTCAACTAGCTCGGCCACAATCTGACACTAAATTGAACAATTCTGAAACAACAAAATCCAACTCGATCGAGGATTGCCCCTGGTATCAGAACAACAGCGAGCAAGCTAGATCCGGGTTCAATCTTCCGGCGAGCTGGATTTCTTATTTGCGTTTTAAAGAATTAAATATTTTAAATTCCACGAGGTCGTCATAGTACTATGATTAATATATTATATATTCCCGCGAGCTTAAAAACAAATTTATGTGTTCAATTAATTTTGCATAGTATTGTGTAACTGGAAAAGGACTTTTTGCCCATTTACAATATTATGATGGATTTTTGTATTTATCATTAGATAGGAAGACAAATTTTGCGTGTAAATCGTTTCAGCCATTATTAATACTTAGAATATCTGGTTAATGTTATCAGCAATTAATTATGTAATATTAGTTTGAGGTCATCCTATCATGTCTAGCCAATAACACTCATGACACTCAACACAAATGACAGGAACTCTGAAACTTATGCTATCTTATAAGAACTTTGTACTGAGTCGATCCGCACTAGTTATCTCCGTATATGCCACACAATCTTGTGAGTACAGAGGCGTCAGGAATTTATAACGGGGGTGGGGGGTCACAAATAATTAATTATAGATGTACCGAAGGCTAAGTGGGAGGAGGTAGGGGGGGAAATTTTTTCTCCTTCAAGGTCATTTTGGTGAAAATCTGTGCGTTTTAAAGCATCACAATGACCAACTTTTTATCTACTAATATCCTGTTTTTAATCAAAAACACTAACTTTTTATCTACTAAAATCGTGTTTTTAACCTGCTCTTTCAAGGTCATTTCAATGGTGAAAATCTGTGCGTTTTAAACATCACAATAATCAACTTTGTGTCTACTAAAATCCTCTTTTGGTCAGATGGTAATTTATCTTTTATTACGATAAAACAGTTAATCTATATTCTCCTTTGAAACGTTAAGAGTGCACTCTCACACTTTTTTTGCATTTTTTTTGCTGTTGGATACGCCACTAAGTGAGTGTGACGATATTGTGATAAACGCATTGTCTGTGTGGAATTTAAATGTACTTGTCATATTTAGGATTCCCACCAATCACTAATATATTAATATCGATTATTTTTTTTCTACTTCTTTCGATCTTAATTTTTATTTTACCTACTTATCCCTTTCAAACGATACAAACCATATCAATTTCGCGCTTCGAGATTGTAAGTTTCGTATAGAGCAGTGACTCTTTAGATGAGTATATTTTGCGTCATTTTTTGGATGAGCTTAGCGAGCGTAGCGAGCGAAGCGAAGATTCACATTTTACTACACTGGAGAAAAAAATCCGGAATGTTTTGTTTTTTTTCCTGTATTTTGTCTGTTGTCCACACGATTCGGCTAGACCGATACTCCGATTGCGATGAAATTTATGAGGCTTCGAAATCTCTGAACTTAGAACTGCCACGTTTTTGACGCATCGGAAATTATTTCTTATAAAAACGCAATTTTACGATTTTTTTCGATTTTCAAAAACTTTCTCGACTCTAACACCTACATGCTTGATCGATTTTAATGATTTTTTTACAGAACCTAATTTATGAATTAGATATCGTGTGAAATTTGAGAACATTTGAAAATTATTTCTCATGAAAATCGAAATTTTACGGGTTTTTTTCTTTTTTTTAACAATTCTTTCACTTATAACACCTTACAGGCTTTATCCTATTGTAATGATTTTTTTACAGAACCTTAATTTTATGAATTATTATATTCGTGTAAAATTTGAGCGCAATCGAATAATTATTTGTCATGAAAATAGCAATTTTACGATTTTTTTTCTTTTTTTAAAATTACGATTAAGAAAAAATAAAAAAATAAAGTTATTTTTTTATTTTAATTTAATTTAATTTTTAAAAAAATCGACTTAGTAATAATTTTTTCACAAAACAACAGAAAATCTGCATAACACATGGCAGGTCAATGCACCAAATTACGCTCATCCAACAACGCGGCGGGACTTAAGCGTTTTCCTAGTATTAGACTATGTGACTACTCGACTAGCCTAAGATATCAACAACAAGCAATTTTATATTTTTCGTTATATTGATTAATCAATGGCGCTCCTTGCTTTAAAGGGATCGATTTTGATTTTAGAAATCATCTATATGGCCAAGCAAGAAGTAACAAGTAAAATCAGTATTTGTTAATTTTATACTTCACAAATCATACTTCTCACTTCATTTTTCACTTCATTTCATTTTTTCATTATCTGTAACTAATTTTACTTATTGTTAAACATTATATTTTGTATAAATGTAAATTAAATAATTTGTGTTATTCTGTGTCTTTAAGGCAACCTTAATGTAAAGGCAGAGATTTGTTGGATGAGCGTAGCGAGCGTAGCGAGCGAAGCGAGCGAAGCGAAGATTCCATTTCACTACACTGGAGAAAAAAATCCGGAATGTTTTTTTTTTTCTTTCTTTCTGTATTTTTGTCTGTTTGTTAGCACGATTCCGGCTAAACCGATACTCCAATTGCGATGAAATTTTATGGAGGCCTTCAAAATCTTTGAACTTAGAACTGCCACGTTTTTGAGCGCCATCGAAAAATTATTTCTCATAAAAATCGCAATTTTACATTTTTTTTCGATTTTTGGAAAATTTATTTTACTTAAAACATCTACATGCTTTATACGATTTTAATGATTTTTTCACAGAACCTTAATTTTATGAATTAAGATATTCGTGTGAAATTTGAGCACAATCAAAAAATTATTTCTAATGAAAATAGAGACTTTGTGGGTTTTTTCTTTTTTAAAACAATTTTTTTACTTATTACACCTACATGCTTGGTCCTATTGTAATAAGTTTTTCAAAGAACCTTAATTTTATTAATTTATATATTCGTGTGAAATTTGAGCGCAATCGAATAATTATTTCTTACTAGGAAAACGCTTAAGTCCCGCCGCGTTGTTGGATGAGCGTAATTGGTGCATTGAGCTACCATGTGTTATGCGGATTTTCTGTTCTGTGAAAAAATCATTACTAAGTTGAAGATTTTTTTTTTAATTATTTAAAAATAAATAAAAAATAAACTTTAATTTTTAATTTTTTTAATTAATCGTAATTTTAAAAAAGAAAAAAATCGTAAAATTTCGATTTTCATAAGAAATAATTATTTGATTGTGCTCAAATTTCACACGAATATATCGATTCATAAAATTAAGGTTCTGTTAAAAATCATTACAATCGGATAAAGCATGTAGGTGTTATAAGTCAAAGAATTGTTTTAAAAAGAAAAACCACGTAAATTGCGATTTTCATGAGAAATAATTTTTCGATTGCGCTTAAATTTTCCACGAATATATAAATTCATAAAATAAAGGTCCTGTGAAAAAATCATTACAATCGGACAAAGCGTGTAGGTATTATAAATCGAAGAAATTTTTTCAAAATCGAAAAAAATCGTAAAATTGCGATTTTTATGAGAAATTTTTTTTCGATTGCGCTCAAAAACGTGGCAGTTCTAAGTTCAGAGATTTCGAAGGTCTCAATAAAATTTCATCGCAATCGGAGTATCGGTTTAGCCGGAATCGTGCTAACAAACAGACAAAAATACAAAAAAAAAAAAAAAAGAAAAAAAAAAAAAACATTCCGGATTTTTTTCTCCAGTGTAGTGAAATGGAATCTTCGCTTCGCTCGCTACGCTCGCTACGCTCATCCAATAAAAATCCCAATTTTTTTGATTTTTTTCTTTTTTTAAAATTACGATTAATTAAAAAAATTTAAAATTTAAGTTTATTTTTTATTAAATTTAATTTAATTTAAAAAAAATTTGAACTTAGTAATTGGATGAGCGTAGCGAGCGTAGCGAGCGAAGCGAGCGAAGCGAAGATTCCATTTCACTACACTGGAGAAAAAAAATTGGGAATGTTTTTTTTCTTTCTTTCTTTTTTTTTGTTTTGTATTTTTGAGTGTCTGTTAGCACGATTCCGGCTAAACCGATACTCCAATTAAGATGAAATTTTGTGGATGCCTTCGAAATCTTTGAACTTAGAACTGCCACGTTTTTGAGCGCAATCTAAAAATTATTTCTCCTGAAAATCGTAATTTTACGATTTTTTCGATTTTTTAAAATTTTCTTAGACTTATAACACCTACATGCTTTATCCGATTGTAATATGATTTTTTCACAGAACCTTAATTTTAAGAATTAATATATTCGTGGAAAATTTGTGCGCAATCGAATAAATATTTCTTATGAAAATTTCAATATTACGATTTTTTCCTTTTCTTAAATTACAATTAATTTAAAAAAATTAAGTTAATTTTTTATTTAATTTGATTTAATTTTTTAAAAAAATTTCAACAAAGTTCTGATTTTTTCACAGAACAACAGAAAATCCGCATAACACATGGCAGCTCAATGCACCAATTACGCTCATCCAACAACGCGGCGGGACTTAAGCGTTTTCCTAGTTTTAAAAATAAAGTTGAACTACACAACTACAAGTTGTACTGTAGATCGTACAAATTTTTTATTAAAAAATTTAAAAAATGCCATAAACAGCAATCCTAATGCAGTAGATAAACTTTTTTTATTGATGTAGATAGATGATATAATAATAATTGGATGAGCGTAGCGAGCGTAGCGAAGATTCCATTTCACTACACCGGAGAAAAAAATCCGGAATGTTTTTTTTTCTTTCTTTTTTTTGTATTTTTGTCTGTCTGTTAACACGATTCCGGCTAAACCGATACTCCGATTGCGATGAAATTTTATGGATGCCTTCGAAATCTCTGAACTAAGAACTGCCACCTTTTTGAGCGCAATCGAAAAATTATTTCTCATGAAAATCGCAATTTTACGATTTTTTTTTATTTTTTAAAAATTTCTTCGACTTATAACTCCTACATGCTTTATCCGATTGTAATGATTTTTTCACAGAACCTTAATTTTATGAATTGATATATTCGTGTGAAATTTGAGCGTAATCAAATAATTATTTCTCATGAAAATTTCAATATTACGATTTTTTCCTTTTCTTAAATTACAATTAATTTAAAAAAAATAAGTTAATTTTTTATTTAATTTGATTTAATTTAAAAAAAATTTCAACAAAGTTCTGATTTTTTCACAGAACAACAGAAAATCCGCAAAACACATGGCAGCTCAATTCACCAATTACGCTCATCCAACAACGCGGCGGGACTTAAGCGTTTTCCTAGTAATAATATTTTTGTGGGAAGACTGTCCAGGGTGCAATTCATGCCCCTCTTCTAACTAGATATTTTGAGGATAGGACAAATATTGTGAAGGGATGTCCGAGAGCTGTTTAAGCCCTTGCATTCGCATTAACGACTGAGGAAAACCTCGGAAAAACCTTCAGTCAGGATTGCCGGTCTCGTCGGGATTTGAACCCGGGACCTCCCGAATCAGAGTCGCTCGCTTAACGCTCGAGCCAACACTGTCGGTCAGATGATTGGATGAGCGAAGCGAAGATTCCATTTCACTACACTGGAGAAAACAATCCGGAATGTTTTTTTTTTTTTTCTTTCTTTCTTTCTGTATTTTTGTCTGTCTGTTAACACGATTCCGGCTAAACCGATACTCCGATTGCGATGAAATTTATGGAGGCCTTTGAAATCTCTGAACTAAGAACTGCCACGTTTTTGAGCGCAATCGAAAAATTATTTCTCATGAAAATCGCAATTTTACGATTTTTTTAATTTCTTCTGCTTATAACACCTACATGCTTTATCCGATTATAATGATTTTTTCACAGAACCTTAATTTTAAGAATTAATATATTCTTGTAAAATTTGTGCGTAATCGAATAATTATTTCTTATGAAAATTTCAATATTACGATTTTTTCCTTTTTTAAAATTACGATTAATTTAAAAAAAAAGTTAATTTTTTATTTAATTTGATTTAATTTTAAAAAAATTTCAACAAAGTTCTGATTTTTTCACAGAACAACAGAAAATCCGCAAAACACATGGCAGCTCAATTCACCAATTACGCTCATCCAACAACGCGGCGGGACTTAAGCGTTTTCCTAGTATAATTGGATGAGCGAAGCGAAGATTCCATTTCACTACACTGGAGAAAAAAATCCAGAATGTTTTTTTTTTCTTTTTTTTCTTTTTGTATTTTTCTCTGTCTGTTAACACGATTCCCGGCTAAACCGACACTCCGATTGCGATGAAATTGTATGGAGGCCTTCGACATCTCTGAACTTAGAACTGCCACGTTTTTGAGCGGAATCAAAAAAGTATTTCTCATGAAAATCGCAATTTTACGTTTTTTTCGTTTTTTTTTTAAAAATTTCATCGACTTATAACACCTACATGCTTTTTCGATTGTAATATTTTTTCACAGAACCTTAATTTATGAATTTATATATTCGTGTGCAATTTGAGCGCAATCAAAAAATTATTTCTCGTGATAATCGCAATTTTACGATTTTTTTCGATTTTTTAAATTTCTTCGGCTTATAACACCTACATGCTTTATCCGATTGTAATGATTTTTTCACAGAACCTTAATTTTATGAATTAATATATTCGTGTGAAATTTGAGCGCAATCGAAAAATTATTTCTTATGAAAATCTCTATTTTACGTTTTTTTCGTTTTTAAAAAATTACGCTCATCCAAGAAACGCGCCTGAAAAAGCGTTTGAGAAGCTTCCTAGTAAAGTATTTATAACCCGACTCGGGAACACAGCTGATGCAATAGCTTATTGGATGAGCGTAGCGAGCGAAGCGAAGATTCCATTTCACTATACACTGAAGAAAAAAAACGGAATATATATATTTTTTGTATTTGTCTGTTTGTTAACACGATTCCGGCTAAACCGATACTCCAAATGCGATGAAATTTTATGGAGGCCTTCAAAATCTCTGAACTTAGAACTGCCACGTTTTTGAGCGCAATCGAAAAATTATTTCTCATTAAAATCGCAATTTTACGATTTTTTTCGATTTTTAAAAAATTTCTTCGACTTATAACACCTACATTCTTTATCCGAATGAATGATATTTTCGCAGAACCTTAATTTTATGAATATATATATTTGTGTGAAATTTGAACGTAATCGAAAAATAATTACGCATGAAAATCGCAATTTTACGCTTTTTTCGTTAAAAAAACATACGCTCATCCAACAACGCGCCTGAAAAAGCGTTTGCGAAGCTTCCTTGTATCCAAAACACAAACAACGTTATACCGTTGAGAGAGTACTTAACGGTATACTTATAAGTAACTCAAGCTCTTACCTAAGGGAAAAGACGAGCTCTTTCAATCCCATTCTGAATCACAGCGAGATCAATGATCACTCCATGTTCACTATAAAGGCCTGGTCAAATATGAAACTAATATTTTGTTACGAAGTAATGACTGTAATTAATTCTTTGGGGTCACCGGTGTTGGTAGGCTATTAGTACGACTTTCTGTTGGCTATTGTGACGACTTCATAAGGATGCTACACTCAGGGTATGGGGATTAGCTTCATCACTTGCCTGCAGATGAAAGATGACGTTATGCAGAGCGTATTGTCCTATGTTTTAGCAAGCAATTATGCATTGCCATTAACTCCAGTAACACAACACATCATTTAAATAAATAAATAAATAAATAAATTTTTTTTAGAGTCTACCCACTCAGTTATGTAACTGATTTTAATAGAATTGCTTTGCTATTATCTTGCCCCACAAGTCATAAAAATCATCTCATTGGGAAATTCATTTAATTTTCACAATGTGCAATGCCAATGTCGTAAGTATTGATTTCTAAAAATCTTGTTCTGAAACAATTTTTTATAAATAATTATGATGTTTTCAGATATTTCCGGGACCAGATAATGAACAGGCCTGGGTTTCGGTTGGTTATCAAGGAAATCGAATGCACAAACGTGTGTTTCTGGTTTATTCCCAAGAGCATGAGAGGACTGGAGGAGACTCAAGGATGGTGGACAAAAATTCACACGGTAAGTTACAAGATTGTTCTTTATGACGGCCGACTTGTAAAGTGAAACCATTAGAAGACAAAATAACCTGTCCCATCACGAATTCAAAATTCAAATAGGCCTACCCTACAACGGCATCATTTAATTACTCAAAGACCTTTGTACAGCAAAGCAATACGTTCAGTGTAGAGAATTGTGTCTTCTCAAGTAGAACTCACTTCTAGCAAAAGACAGCATTATTGACATTTTAAATTATCATGCCGTAGTAAAAACTTCTTAAGCGGAATGAAACAATCGTACATACATAAGTAGTTAATAACAAAAACGTAACTATCTCTCTCTAAAAATCGATGAAGAAAACAACTCCCGTCAATGATAATTACAAGGAAAACGCTAAAGTCCCGCCGCGTTGATGGATGAGCGTAAGATTTAGTTTGCGTGGGACCACTTTTCCTTTGCAAGTGCTTTGTGAATGTATTGTAGGTGATTGTTGTCAAATTTCTATTGTTACTTGTTAATTGTTAATTATAAACCTCAAAAAACTCATTAAAACATTTATTTCTATGGATTCTGACAAACTTTTTCAACTTTTTCTTTCAAAAGGTACTTCATCACCAAAACCCGAATGTCCATGTGACAATATGAACCTTCTAGCCCCACCTATTTGGTCAGAATCAGCCCAAATGTGACGAAAATATCGCACTAAAAATAAAAAAAAACATATTAAAACCTTTATTTCTATGGTTTCTGGCTAACTTTTTCAACTTTTTCTTTCAAAAGGTACTACATCACCATAATCTTAATGTCCATGTGAAATATGAACGTTGTAGTCCTACCCGTTTGGTCAGAATCGAACCAAATGTCACGAAAATATAGCACTAAAAATCGAAAAAATCGTAAAAGTACGATATTCATGAGAAATATTTCTTCGATTGTACCCAAAAACGTGGCACGTCTAAGTTCAGAGATTTCGAAAGTCCCCTTCAGTTTTCATCAAGATCGCTTATGCCGTTTGCCCGGAATCGTGCGAACAAACAGACAAAAAAAAACAAAAAAAAAACAAACAAAAAAAAACACCCAAGCTAAATTTTTTGCGGGGTCAGTGAAATTGAGATCTTCGCTTCGCTCGCTACGCTCATCCAATTAATCGGTTAACAGATCAGCCGTAGGCCTACTAATAAGACAGTAGGCCCTATACGCTAGGAAGCTTCGCAAACGCTTTTTCGGGTGCGTTGTTGGATGAGCGTAATTGTTTAAGGAATTGTTTCACTGAAAATGTATGAAAAACCAGCAATTTTGTATTAATATTGTTTTAATTGTTTTTTAAGTTTACTTTTTTATTTTTATTGACTACATAAATTTATTTTATGCTGATATAATGCTAAAAGCGTCAATTTTTTTTTTCTTGAGCGCTGCATGCTATTTTTCACTGGGAAAAGGGCTTACCGGTACTGATATTAGGCCTAATCTAGGGCTGTATAAAGTGTTATTCATAACAATTTTAGTCAATTTTAAAGAAGCCTAGATTAACAGGTTATAAAGGCCCAGTGAATTCATGTAAAATAAATAAACTGAACCTTTAGGCTACTCAAATTTACCAAAAACACAACATAAATAAACTTTAAATGCTATTATCTCAAAACTTCTTTCCATCACATTTACTGACATTTTTTCCTCCTTCTTCTACAGTTTTTAAGATGAACGGATAATTTCTTTTTCAATATGCTCACAAGTCTTATTCTGACAAATTCACCAGACACTTTTTTGGTGAGATTTATAGTTTTTTTTAATTAAAATATGGGAAATATAGATTTGTTACAAAAAACATACATTTTCCAACAATGCATAGGAAAAAAATCATATTTATCAAACAAAACAAAAATTATAAAATCCATCTGGTAAATGTTTAGATGTATTGTTTTTTAATCTAAAACACCTTTCACTTCAAAAAAATGAAAATTGTAAAATCCTTAGCATTTTCGCAGCATCATAGCAAAATCGTAAAATTGCAATTATTAAAAGAAATAATTGTTTGATTGCGCTTAAATTTCACAAGAATATATTAATTCATAAAATTAAGGTTCTGTGAAAAAAATCATTAACATCGGATAAAACATGTAGGTGTTATAAGTCGAAGAATGTTTTAAAAATTAAAAAATCGTAAAATTGCGATTTTCATAAGAAATAATTTTTCGATTGCGCTCCAATTTCACACGAATATATAATTTCATAAAATTAAGGTTCTGTGAAAAAATCATTACAATCGGATAAAGTATGTATGTTTTTATTAGTCGAAAAAATGTTTTAAAAATCGAAAAAAAAAATCGTAAAATTGCGAATTTTAATGAGAAATAATTTTTCGATTGCGTTCAAAAAGGGTGGCAATTCTTAGTTCAGAGATTTAAAGGTCTCCAAAAAATTTCATCGCAATTGGAGTATCGGTTTAGCCGGAATCGTGTTAACAAACAGACAAAAATACAAACAGAAAAAATAAGAAAAACGAAAAAAAACGTAAAATTGCGATTTTCATGAGAAATAATTTTTCGATCGATTTTTTGAACCGTGCAGTTCAAAGGTCTCCAGAAAATTTCATCGCAATTGGAGTGTCGGTTCAGCCGGAATCGTGTTCACAGACACACAAAAATACAAAAAAAAAACATTCCGGATTTTTTTTCTCCAGTGTAGTGAAATGGAATCTTTGCTTCGCTCATCTAACTAGTACATGCATACTGCTTATAATGAGGTTTTACTTCCAACTATGTAGTATGATTTTAGAGACTATTTTTTTCCGTTCATTGGAGAAAATTGTACACAAAATATTAGCTCAATATTTCACTTTATGAAAAACATAATGCTAAAAAAGGGGGTTTTTCCCATTTTTGCTTGGTATTTTGTATAAAACAGTACGATAGCTGTTAATCATATTAAAGATGTATAATATTAAATAGCTTTTTGATAAAAGCTAGAAGAGTTTTTATATTGCCCAGGAATATAAGGAAAAATAGCGGGAAAAAATGAAACACAGCTAAACTTTTTCTCAAGATACTAAGTGGGTATGTTGTTTTAACATACTAAAGTCCCACCTGTACCGCGTGAGCTTTCCCTTATAATATGACCTTGAAAGGGCCCCGATAAACGTTTGTTTTAAGTTTATCTCGTAAATGGTGGAAATTAGAAAACAATGTTTCAAACAAATAATGTTTTCTTACTAAATTTTTTTCACAAAAAGTTTTTTTCCATTTTTTACCAGATCACTCCTTCCCCTTTAAAATCCAGGATTTAAAAATCAACTTTTAATGGAAATAGTGAATTGTAAGAAATTCTTATGAAAAATGATTTTAAAATGAAATTGTATTTACAAAAAAACATGCTCTCCACACTTAAAGGTAAAATAACAACAACAAGGTAACAACAAAACAAAAAACAACAATAAAACAAAAAATTTAAAATAATAATAATAATAATAATAAATAATAATAATAATAATAATAATAATAATAATAATAATAATATAACCCCAACATTGTTGGGGTTACAAGCTTGTCACGCTCGAGATATAGTAGAGTCATTTTCGACACTTTTGTGACCGTTGAGAGACAATGACGATTTTTCAACGGATTTGTCCTCTAAGAAGGTTTTATAAAAAATTAAGCCCCCATGCCCCTCGCGAAAGTGTGGGCATACCCGCCAGGGCCCAAAATCCAATATGGCGGCCGTTTACACATCTGACACTATCTTTGCAATGGTTTAGCCTAGAGTATCGCGTAGTATGTGGTTTTTTATGGTTTTGAGGGTCGAGGAATTCGTTTCTGAAGTCGGTTTGGCGATTAGACCCTTTTTTAAAGCTTTGAATCCAAGATGGCCGTCGATTTGCAGCTTGGAATAGGGCCAAATTTCTCGAAATCGTAGTAGAACTTTTTATATAAGACTCGAATGAAAGCCCCGTTCACAAATTTTGAATAATTGACAGAAGAGTCTCAGATATGCTCATAAATCTAATAAATTTGGGCAAAACTTCAATAATAATACGAAAATATGTGCTCCTTTTATAGACAATTTAGCGATTTTCTAAAATGCTGTGATAAGAGTGGCTATGGCACATGAATTGAGAGACAATGACGATTTCTCAACGGATTTGTCCTTA
>JAMZAV010008579.1:0-28147 GCA_024449915.1 Sweltsa coloradensis
CGTAATTGGTGCATTGAGCTGCCATGTGTTATGCAGAACTTTCTGTTGTTCTGTGGAAAAATCATTACTAAGTTGAATTTTTTTAAATAAATTAAATTAAATTAAATTAAATTAAAATAACTAAAATTTTTTAATTTATTAATCGTAATTGTTAAAAAAAATCGTAAAATTGCGATTTTTATAAGAAATAATTTCTCGATTGCGCTCAAATTTAACACAAATATAAAAATCATAAAATTAAGGTTCTGCGAAAAATCATTACAATCGGATAAAGCATGTAGGTGTTATAAGTCAAGAATTGTTTAAAAAAAGAAAAAAACCGTAAAATTTCGATTTTTATGATAAATATTTTTTCAATTGCGCTCAAATTTCACAAGAATATCTAAATCATAAAATAAAGGTTCTGTGCAAAAAATCATTAAAATCGAATAAAGCATGTAGGTGTTATAAGTCAAAGAAATTTTTAAAAAAATCGGAAAAAAATCGTAAAATTGCGATTTTCATGAGAAAATTTTCCGATTGCGCTCAAAAACTTGGCAGTTCTAAATTCAGAGATTTCGAAGGCCTCCATAAAATTTCATCTCAATCGGAGTATCGGTTTAGCCGGAATCGTGCGGACAAACAGACAAAAATACAAAAAAAAAGAAAAAAAGAAAAAAAAAAAAAACATTCCGGATTTTTTTCTCCAGTGTAGTAGAACGGATCTTGGCTCGCTCGCTTCGCTCGCTACGCTCGCTACGCTCATCCAATGATATAGACAGAGATATATTATATCACATATCTCTGTATCATCCTCGATGCACACAACCCCCCCCCCCAAAAAAAAAAAAAATTGCCAAAAGCTACTTTTTTATCTGTTGGTTTAGGATTAGTTTAAAAATAGGTTATACGATTTTACAATAATGTTGCCGTATAGGGAATTGTGGAGTCCCAAGCCGGACTTAGCATTGCCACAAAGTTTGTTAGAAAAAGAACTCGTACTACAAGAGAAGAAAGATAATATTACGATACTAGGTTTACAAGGCAGAATCCACTTCCGCAGACTATAAATACATTTTTTGTTAATTCCGTCGCTCAGATAATAGGGTCGAAGTCGAAGTGAATCGGTTATTTGAGAAACCGAATAAGTCAGCCAAATTGCGTAGATAGCCATTTCTTCAGAATTTCAAGACCTATCGATTAGAAGAGAAACGAAATGTTTTTCGACCATTCCTGTGTATTTCAAGGACTGGTGTCAATTTTCCCTTTGAGTTGAGAAACCGAATAAGTCAGTCCATACGTTCTGAAGAAAAAAATTGTATTGCTTTGAGAAACGGAACAAGTCACTTTCAATAAAATGAGTCATTGGCTCTAATTGCCGAAAAATTTTAATTAAACAAAGTTTAAAAAATGTGAGTTTATGTTTACGATAATAAACAATCATAAAAAATTATGATTTTACCTTATTTTTAATAATTTTACACATACCCGCCCCATTTAATTGAGAAACCAAATAAGTCCACGCTAATTACACCCTCGTAATTATGAAATAATGTGCTCATAAATATCAATATCAACCGAAATCAATGTAACTATGCTTCATCTAAATTACTACATAAAAAAACTGCATTTTTTTACTTCAGGGTATTAAATGCACGTTTTTTGCGTTTTACTCCAATGGTTATACATGACTTATTCGGTTTCTCAAATAACCGATTCAAGTAATGTTGCGTGCCGTTGTGCAGTTACGAACACTACCCATTGATTAATGATTATGCGTACTTGGCTGCAAAAAGTTACAACACCCCTGGGCCCTGGGGCCCTGAATTAACTTGGGTTGTAGCGTAGTGCAGCAAACTGCATCAATAACCACGAAGCAAGATTAGATTAAACGTCCATGCGTAATCATAATAATATTTACGTATTATCTCATTTCAACGTATTCTCAGTCGTTTATCATCTACGTTGAAGCTGTCAGACTATATTCTTGACCTAGAACGTGGCGTACGTACAGTCAAACCTAAAAAGCAGTCATAAACAAACATTGCAATATTTGACGTGTCCTGTCGATAAGCTAGTTAGAGATAACATTATCAACACCTGTTCATCATCGAGTTTCCGAGCAGAGTATGGGCCAGTTATCTTGGTGACCGTTCAGTACAATCTGGGAGGTACTTCTGCACACGTTTCACCGTGCAAACATTTTGCATAGCTTGGAGATTTTAGTACAATGCAATTATTTAAGTTAATCATTTTTGTTTTTATTCAGTTCGCGGCGACAGGTAAGAAGATTATTACTAAGGTATAACCACGTTGCCGAGGCTGAAATAGTTCCAAGGAATGACGGGTACGGTCTGGGGTTCGAGTCTCAAATTCAATAACTTACACTCCATATGGAAATAAATTAAATAATTACTTGGTAACGGGTTCGAATCCAAACGACATATTAATTTAATTTCATTAAATATACACATATTAATTTTTCGGTTCGACTAGCTTGTAATATTCTGGTCCATAAATGTAAAAAGTAACAACCCCTATTAAAATGCGTGGGAATATTTTGTGGTCAGCCTCCCTACTTAAAATCTCCCCTCACTTTATACTCACTCGTGTCATCATCAACAGTGATAAATCAAATGGTCTGATCTACTAAAATTGATTCTCCAAATGGGGATATTTTGAAACTATTGAAAATCGTTTCGTCCCTGTCACCAGCTTTACTCAATCCTGTCACTTTAATATACCGAAAGAGGATCCTAACCACCGGCAATTCTGACCGAAGCTTTTCCAAAGTTTTCCTCGACCACAATAATATTATATTTTTAACTGAGGAATCAACTGGGATATTATTCCTATACTATCCAAACCCTTAAAAGGCTATTCGACCGGTTTGTCTATTTTCTCAAATATGCTACCAAGTCAAAACATAGTGAATGGCTTTGAAACCTGGATCTTATAGAAAATCAAAAACTATTTTTCACAATCTGATCGGACACACGACAAATATAATCGCTTCAAACTAATTTCAAACTTTAATTCGCCCAAGCACACCATTCAAGATTCAACCTAGGTAATTGTGTTTATGTAACATGAATTTTCAACTGGTTTTCTAGAGGCTGACCGAGAGATTTTTTTTAACAATTGTTTTTCCTGCGAATTAAAAAAAAACTTTTTTCTTTCAATCAGCCTCTAGAAAAACTAGTTGAAATTTCATGTCACAAAAACACAACTACCTACGTTGAATGGTGTGCTTGGTAAGTAGTAAGTAAGTAAGTAAGTAAGTAAGTAAGTAAGTAAGTAAGTAAGTAAGTAAGTAAGTAAGAAGTAAGTAAGTAAGTAAGTAAGTAAGTAAGTAAGTAAGTAAGTAATGTTTATTTAGCATATGCTATTGTATACATTGTTAGATACAGTACATCAAAAAGAGCACCTTAACCCCGGAACGTATTATTCAATACATTGCTACTCACTACATAGTCATACTATAACTTATACATACGAATTGAAGTTTGAAATTATTTTGAAGAGGCGATATTTGCCGTGTGCCCGATCAGAAAAATTTGAAAAAAATAGTTTTGATTTTGTAATAGAGCCAGGTTTCAAAGCATTCACTATAAAATATAGTCGAAATATTTCAACTTGGTAGCATAATATTTGGGAAAATAGAAAAACGCGGTCGAATAGCCGTAAAACCGGCACGCCTAATGCCTATAGCACAGATAACAGAGTACACTAAGTGAGAGGGCCTCACTATAAGTAAACTGATGTGTTCTGTACATCGCTAAACAAGTTTATATAGTGTTATTTACTCTGTGAACTTCCAGGAATAAAACCTGAAACATATCCATTGGGAACTTAGAAACGTTAATAAACGAACAGAATCAATAATCACACGTCCAAAACAAAGAAAACAGTTCGCGTTGACCACCAAAACAGCATTTAAAATGTAATAATTATTGTTGATAATATCATTCGTCGTGAGCGAGGGATATACTGTCCCCAACAACAATTCATGTTACTGGCTGGATTTTGTAATTTCTGGATTCTTAAAAAATGTATCAAGTAACGTCCTTATTTTCTATTGCAACAACGGCATTGTTAACATTGCTTGCATGGGTGCAGTGCACACAGTTCTATAATATGTAACTAATGTGATAATGTTGGTGTGGGTAGGTCCACGCATTTTGTAATTCATATCACAACACAACACTATCCACATCCCAGCCAAGAGCCAATGTATTTGCGACTGTTGCGAACTTCCAATAGAATCAGCATCATTATTATCTGTTGCCATATTGATTGATATAAATTAAATTATCATATTTTAATAAACAACACTCTCAGTAACAGCCTGTTGAACCGTGAAGTAAAATCCCGAATCAATTAGTCTCGGGAATCTAGGGCGACGGTCGTTCGCCCGCAGCCAAGCGCACGCGACTGCGTGTAGGCGATGATAACTCGACCCTGTTTACTCCTACCCGAGCTATCTGCACACGCCGTCCCGAAAGATTTACAATCTTGAAACTCGGTATATGACCTGATATGTGGTCCATGACATACCAAAAAAAAAAATCAGCCCGATCCGATAACCCGTTCTGTGTTAAAAAAGTGCGTAAAAATCGACGAAAATCTTCCGGCTGGCTGGTTGGTTGGTTGGTTGGTTGGTTGGTGGGTGGTTGGTGGGGGGGGGGGGGGGGGGGATTCTGACAAAGAGGAAGAGTCTACAGAGAAAACGGTACATCTTAGAACTATGAAACTTGGACCACACTTAGATGTAGGTACCTCAGACCATTCATTTTCTTTAATCAATGCTCAGACTCACATACTTCCGCCGAGAGACAAGCAATATTGAACCCCCAACACCCCCTAAATCATCCACTAAAATTAAAATAACTCATAGCTCTAACCCAAAATTGAATTTTTAATCAAATAATTATTAAAATTATGTTCTAATGTGTTTTAACCCAATCGACCTATTCTCATTATATTTACCACATTTTGTCAACCCCCATCCCTTATAGTTTATATTATTTTAACATTGATTGCCAGCATTCACCAATCCCCACGAAGGCACCTAATGAGCTATCATCATGAAATTTGACATGATGGTTCATAATAATATGAAAAATAATTCGCCGAGAGGCAAGCGATATTCCACCCCCAACACCCCCTAAAATTAAAATAATTCATAGCTTCTTACTAAAATTGATGTTTTATTCAAATTAGTTATTCAAATTATTTTTGAATGTGTTTTAACCCAATCAGCCTATTCTCATTTCCTAAACCACATTTTTTCAACCCTCATCCCTAATAGTTTATATTATTTTTACCTTGATTTCCAGCATTCACCATGAAGGCACCTAATGAGTTATCAGCATGAAATTTGGCATGATGGTACAAAATAATATGAAACATAATAATCCGCCAGGAGGCAAGCGATATTTTACCCCCACTGTTCCCTACCACCCTTAACTTTGGGAAAAACGTTAGGTCGTATTTAATACAATTTTAATATTTTCATTGCTGATTAAAATTATGCGTCAATATGTTTAATAAAAGCATTGTATAGTGCCAACTACAGATTGTAAACAAAACCAAAAGATGGTAAATTTTGTTCCTAGACAATCTGTTTTAAAGGCACTGAATCCACCTTGATACGTATTTCACGTATTTCAAGCCTTAATAAGAAACAAAACAACAAAAAGATGTGATACCCCCCCCCCCCCTAAATACAAAAATTTGTAAAAAAAAAACAAAAAAACGGCAGCCAAGCTCTCTTCCAAAGTCTTCGGCTGTGAATGCTGTGAGATATAGAAGTTGAGCCAAGAATTCTTTCTCCCTAGTTCGCATTGAAAAGAAGTAAGATCATTTCGCCTGTTGACGAACGCCAAGCCAACCATTTTCGTGGTAAAAACAAGTAAAAATATTAAACTCAAAATCATAAAAAAAAATTACTCGGCCATTGAATTTGGTACGAGGACTTAAAATAGTCAATGGCCAAGTAATTGTTTTATGATTTTGAGTTTAAAATTTGTACTTCTTTTACCACGAAAATGGTTGGCTTGGCGCTCGTCAACAGGCGAAATTATCTTACTTCTTTTCAATGCGAAACTAGGGAGAAAGAATGAAATGCTTGGCTCAACTTTTATATCTCACAGCATTCACAGCCGAAGACTTTGGAAGGAGAGCTTGGCTCCCGTTTTTTTTTTTTTTTTTTTTTTTACAAATTTTTGTATTTGGTAGGGTTCTACACAGATACTCAACTCAATTGTTAAGCCTGCTAGTCTACACCAGAACAATATAATTTCGTATTGATTAGTGCTACGGTACTTCATGTCAACATCAACTTCGTCTCAGATAACGTGCAGCATGATATAGCTAGCTATTTCCGATGAAAGTTGAGAACTTTAATAAGCTAATGTCCGAAGTTAATAATATAGTTGATTGACCTCTAGTTACAGTTCAAGGGCACAGGACATTGCTTGAGTGGGTGCAGTGCACGCAGTTGTATAATATGCATATCATGTGATAATGTCGATGTGGAAGCTGTTAATTATAACAAATTTCGCAATTTGGCATAACTGCTAAAAACTCACTTACACAGATAAAATAGATATAAATTTAAGAAATATATATATCCCACACATAACAAAAACTTGTAAAAATACAGCCAAACCTTACACACTCAAAAGAAATGAGATCTAAAAAAAGGGCCAAGCTCATCTACCCTTCCACATTTGCGCAATCTTAATTCATAAACGTACAGTGTCCCGTAACAACATCCTTGAAAAGCTTGGCAAAATAGAATTTGCAACTATTAATTTAAACGTAATAGTTCATCCAAATTCTTTTTTTCTAATTAATTTTAACGTAATGGTCATGCAGCTGTATGTGTAATGTAATGTAATGTAATGTATGTGTAATGTAGCTTTTCAAGGATGTTGTTACGGGACACTACGTTTATGAATTAAGAATGCGCAAATGTGGAAGGGTAGATGAGCTTGGCCCTTTTTTTTAGATCTCATTTCTTTTGAGTGTGTAAGGTTTGGCTGTATTTTTACAAGTTTTTGTTATGTGTGGGATCTCATTACTTTTTCAAGTTCCATTGCAAAATTATTTGTTAAAATATAATAATTTTATCAAAGTCGATTTAATTGCTATGGTATTACCAATTAACAATAAAATGAAAAAATATAGTGGTCTAAAGACTTGCTTTTTGTAAACAATGTAGGCACTTATTGTCACGTAACTATAGTTACTTGTTGATTGTATGCCTGTATAAGGCTTATTTTAAAACCTTTATTTGGAAGCCTTCCAGCATTTTTTTTAACTTTTTCTTTCAAAGGGAATTACATCACTATTACCTTAATGTCCATGTAAAATATGAACGTTGTAGGCCCACCCGTTTGGTCAGAATCGCTGGGCAATTGAAACTGACGAATTAGATGTAGTAGTAGTAGTAGTAGTAGTAGTAGTAGTAGTATGTATAGTAGTAGTAGTAGTAGTAGTTAGTAGTAGTAGTAGTAGTAGTAGTAGTAGTAGTAGTAGTAGTAGTAGTAGTAGTAGTAGTAGTAGTAGTAGTAGTAGTAAGTAGTAGTAAGTAGTAGTAGTAGTAGTAGTAGTAGTAGTAGTAGTAGTAGTTTTTTTTTTTTTTTTTGAATTGTTCTTTATTTGGAAAAAATACAAAATACAACAATTTCAGACTCCGCAAAACTACTTACGTAGCTTGTCTGCAGAGTCTCTTAACAACAAAACATATACAAACAATATCTCTGACTCTCATTTTGTCGTGATACAATAAATTCAGATAACAAAAAAATGAAAAACATTCTAAAACTAAAGAGTAACACAATAGTATACAATATAAGAAACATTATACTACCATATAACCACCCCACCAAGATTACACAACTTCAAAAACAAAAACAGACAAATCATAGACGATAATATTCATTCCCTTTTTATAATCCATTCTTTTATTTTCCTCTTCACCTCACACCTACTCGAACCTACTCGGTCCAGCTCGTCTGTGCAAGTAACCCCCACCAAGTTGTGCAACCAGTTTTGTCAGTCTGAACGCGCATGCGCACTCGCTTCGCGCCCAGCCACTGACGTCACGCACCCTTCAAGTGTTTTTTAAACTCTGAAGATGGACCGTGTAACCGTCCGAAACGCCGGTTTTTATCTATCATGGACGCGACGACACCCGACAGCCAAGTGTTTTACATTGACTCCGGCCGCGAAAGCCTACGACAAGTTTTATCCTAAAAAATATTTTGAGCATGTTTCAAGTCATTTTTTCACCAAGAAGGAATGCTCGTACCCAAACCAAATTTAGCATGTGTTGTCGGATACCTAAATCCCCTCGATTTTGATAGTTTTCAAGTTCACATCACGTTTCATGACGGCTGGATGACACCTCGAAATCACCCCAACTCTGCTTGCTGTATAAGGTGCCTGAGTGTGTAGCGCACTGCGGCTTGGCTGCGGTGCCCCAACGGGCACCTAGATATAGATAGATCTAACTTCTTTTCAATGCGAAAGTATAGGGAGAAAGAATTAAAAGCTTCGCTCAACTTCTATATTTCACAACATTCACAGTTGAAGACTTTTGAAGGAGAGCTTGGCTGCCGTTTTTTTTACAAATTTTTTTTATCGATGATATAGGCCCTACATTACATTCAAACCAAAGAAAACAATATTTATAAAGACAAAATATTTTATCAATGCCGATTATTATTGACTTCTACATCAGACGAAATCTGTATATTTCAGAGAAAAGCAATGGAAACTATTAATATTTTATTGAATAAATACATATTTTAAAAAGGGCTCTACCAATAAAAGTTTCATATTATACTAGGCCGCTTCGCGAACGCTTTTTTCCAGTCGCGTTGTTGGATGAGCTTTTGTTTGGAACATTTCTGTCCAATGATTACGTTTTTATGTGGAATCTCCTTACTTTTTCTATAGTTACTTATTGATATTACTTGTTCATTATACACCTGTAAAAGGCTTATATTAAAACCTTTATTTCTATGAATTTTGACCAATTTTTTCAACTTTTTCTTTCAAAGGGCACTACATCACCATAATCTTTATTTATGTCACTGTAAAATGTGAACGTTGTAGCCCCACCCGTTTGGTCACAATCGGCCCAAATATCACGAAAATATCGTATTAAAAACCGGAGAAAAAATCGTAAAAGTACGATTACTATAAGAAATATTGTTTCAAATGTCTCTAAAATCATAACATATATGATTTCAGTGATTTTAAACGTTCCTGTAAAGTTTCATCAATATCAGAGTAGCCGTTTGCCAAATATCACGAAAATATCGCACTAAAAATCGAAAAAAATCGTAAAAGTATGATATTTATGAGAAATGCTTCTTCGATTGTACCCAAAAACAATACAGCTCTAAGTTCAGAGATTTCGAAGGTCCCCTCCAATTTTCATCAAGATCGCATATGCCGTTTGCCCGGTAGAGAGCGAACAAACAGACAAAAAAAACTAACAAAAACAAAACACCCGAGCTATTTTTCTTGGGGTAACGTAAGTAAACTAGGAAAACGCTAAAGTCCCGCCGCGTTGATGGATGAGCTTTTTTTAAGTTTTGGTTTGCGTGGGATATCTTTACTTTTGCAAGTGCTTTGCTTTGCTGCCTATGCATTGTAGGTGATTGTTGTCAAGTTTCTATTGTTTCTTGTCAATTATTATTATTTACCGTAAAAAACTTATATTAAAAGCTTTATTTCTATGGATTCTGGCTAACTTTTTCAACTTTTTGTTTCAAAAGGTACTACATCACCATAACCTTAATGTCCATGTTTAATATGAACGTTGTAGCCCCACCCGTTTGGTCATAATCGGCCCAAATGGCACGAAAATATCGCACTAAACCGTAATAAACTTATATTAAAAGCTTTATTTCTATGGATTCTGGCTAACTTTTTCAACTTTGTGTTTCATAAGGTACTACATCACCATAACCTAAACGCACATGTTAAATATGAACGTTGTAGCCCCACCCGTTTGGCACAATCGGCCCAAATGGCACGAAAATATCGCACTAAACCGTAAAAAACTTAAAGCTTTAAAGCTAGCTGTAAAGCTTTATTTCTATGGATTATGGCTAACTTTTTCAACTTTTTCTTTCAAAAGGTACTACATCACCATAATTTTAATGTCCATGTATAATATGACCGTTGTAGCCCACCCGTTTGGTCAGAATCGGCCCAAATGGCACGAAAATATCGCAATAAAAATCGAAAAAATCGTAAAAGTACGATATTCATGAGAAATATTTCTTCGATTGTGCCCAAAAACAATACACCTCTAAGTTCAGAGATTTCGAAGGTCCCCTCAAATTTTCATCAAGATCGGATATGCCGTTTGCCCGGTAGAGAGCGAACAAACAGACAAAAAAACAAACAAAAAAACAAACAAAAAAAAAACACCCGAGCTAAATTTTTTGGGGGTCAGTGAAATTGAAGTCTTCGCTTCGCTCATCCAAAAACAAACAAAAAAACACAAAGTCAAATTGAAGTCTTCGCTTCGCTCATCCAACAATAAAAAACGATAAGTTTCACATTTGAATTTATTTGTATTGAATAAAACAAACACATCATTCACAATTACGCACATAATTAATTGGATGAGCACAGCAAAGCCTTCAATTTAGCTTACCCCAAGAAAAAAAAGATTGTTGATTTTCTTGTTTGTTCGCTATCTACCGGACAAATGGTCTTCAAGAAAATTAGAGGGGACCTTTGAAATCTCTGCACTGAGATCTGCTAAGATTTTTGTTACAATCGAAGAACTATTTCTCATCAATATAGTATTTTTACGATTTCCCCACGATTTGTTATGCGCTGAAATTAAATATACTAGGAAGCTTCGCAAACGCTTTTTCAGGCGCCTTGTTGGATGAGCGTATATTTTTTTAACGAAAAAAAGCATAAAATTGCGATTTTTACGGGAAATTATTTTACGATTGCACTCAAATGTCACACAAATATATAAATTCATAAAATTAAGGTGCTGTGAAAATATCATTACAATCGGATAAAGCATGTAGGTGTTAATAAGTCGAAGAATGTTTGAAAAACTAGGCCGCTTCGAGAACGCTTTTTCCAGTCGCGTTGATGGATGAGCTTTTTTTTTGGAATATTTCTGTCCAATGATTCCGTTTCTATGTGGAATCTCCTTACTTTTTCTATAGTTACTTGATATTACTTGTTCATTATACACCTGTAAAAGGCTTATATTAAAACCTTTATTTCTATGAATTTTGACCAACTTTTCAACTTTTTCTTTCAAGAGGCACTACATCACCATAATTGGATGAGCGAAGCGAAGACTTCAATTTCACCGACCCCCAAAAAAATTTAGCTCGGTTGTTTTTTTGTTTTTTTGTTTTTTTTTGTTTGTTTTTCCGTCTGTTTGTTCGCTCTCTACCGGGCAAACGGCATATGCGATCTTGATGAAAATTTGACACGACCTTCGTTTTCTCTGAACTTAGACTTGCCACGTTTTTGGGTACAATCGAAGAAATATTTCTCATGAATATCGTACTTTTACGATTTTTTTCGATTTTTAGTGCGATATTTTCGTGCCATTTGGGCCAATACTGACCAAACGGGTGGGGCATCAATGTTCATATTTCACATGGACATTAAGGTAGTGGTGATGTATTGCTTTCTGAAAGAAAAAGTTGAAAAAGTTACCCAGAATCGAGTGAAATAAAGCTTTTAATATACGTTTTTTTGACTTTTGTGCGATATTTTCGTGCCATTTGGGCCAATTCTGACCAAACGGGTGGGGCTACAACGTTCATATTATACATGGACATTAAGGTTATTGTGATGTAGTACCTTTTGAAAGAAAATGTTGAAAAAGTTAGCCAGAATCCATAGAAATATAGCTTTTAATGTAAGATTTTTACGTTAAATAATAACAAATTAACAAGAAACAATAGAAACTTGACAACAATCACCTACAATGCGTCGGCAGAAAAACAAAGCACTTGCAAAAGTAAAGATATCCCACGCAAACTAAAAACTTTAAAAAAGCTCATCCATCAACGCGGCGGGACTTAAGCGTTTTCCTAGTCTTTATGTCAGTGTAAAATATTAACCTTGTAGCCCCACCCGTTTGGTCAAAATCGGCCCAAATATCACGAAAATATCGTATAAAAAATCAAAGAAAAAATCGTAAAAGTACGATTTCTATAAGAAATATTTTTTTAAATGTCTCTAAAATTATAACATATATGATTTCAGTGATTTTAAACGTTCCTCTAAAGTTTCATCAATATGGGAGTAGCCGTTTGCCAAATATCACGAAAATATCGCACTAAAAATCATAAAAGTACGATATTTATGAAGAAATATTTCTTCGATTGTACCCAAAAACAATACAGCTCTAAGTTCAGAGATTTCGAAGGTCCCCTCCAATTTTCATCAAGATCGCATATACCGTTTGCCCGGTAGAGAGCGAACAAACAGACAAAAAAACTAACAAAAACAAAACACCTGAGCTATTTTTCTTGGGGTAACTTAAGTAAAACACAAACAAAAAAACAAAGTCAAATTGAAGTCTTCGCTTCGCTCATCCAATAAAAAAAATCGTAAAATTGCGATTTTCATAAAAAATAATTTTTCGATTGCGCTCAAATTTCACACGAATATATTGATTCATAAAATTAAGGTTCTGTTAAAAAACCATCACAATCGGATAAAGCATGTAGGTGTTATAAGTCGAAGGAATTTTTTAAAAATCGAAACAAATCGTTAAATTGCGATTTTAACGAGAAATAATTTTTCGATTGCGCTCAAAAACGTGGCAGTTCTAAGTTCAGAGATTTCGAAGGGATCCAGAAAATTTCATCGCAATTGGAGTATCGGTTTAGCCGGAATCGTGTTAACAAACAGACAAAATACAAAAAAAAAGGAAAAAAAGGAAAAAAAAACATTCTGGATTTTTTTCTCGAGTGTAGTGAAATGGAATCTTCGCTTCGCTCGCTACTTTCGCTACGCTCATCCAATAATGATTTTGGATACAATCGAAGCAACATTTCTAATAACTAGGAAGCTTAGCAAACGCTTTTTCAGGCGCGTTGTTGGATGAGCGTTATTGGTGCATTAAGCTGTCATGGTTTTTCTGTTGTTCTGTGAAAAAATCATACAATCGGGTATAGCATGTATAGTTAGGCGGCATACCTGGAGAATACTTCAATTTAAGTATAAAAGCATGAAATTTGCCTTAATGATCGGACATACCCTACTGATGATTTAAGGTTATGGAGCCAATCGAAAATTTACCCAGGGACCCCTCAAATCAAAGATGGCGTCCAAACATGGCCAAATGTTTTTAAATTATTGTCCAATGTTATTCATTTTCACTTACGCACGTACTTTCAAGTACTGAATATAAATTTGAGGTTTGAATTAACTTTTTTTAATCAGAAACCTCTTAAAATTAAAGATGGCGGCCAAAAAATCAGCTTGTCATTTATTAACGGATTTGATTGAATTTCGGTTTCTACACGTATATTGAGCTGCTGAGTATCATTTTGAGGTAAAAAATGTGTTTTGTGACATTTATTGGTCACATAACCTAGAAAAAGTTTGAAAAAGGACGAAACAAGAGGTTGTAATGTGTTTATTTACTTATCACTGGTAGCCAAACCTGATAAAAACACACTAGTACGTATTTAGCAAACACTTATTAATGTTAAATATACGTACTAGTGTGTTTTTATCAGGTTTGGCTACCTGTGATAAGTAAATAAACACATTACAACCTCTTGTTTCGTCCTTTTTCAAACTTTTTCTAGGTTATGTGACCAATAAATGTCACAAAACATATTTTTACCTCAAAATGATACTCAGCAGCTCAATATACGTGTAGAAACCGAAATTCAATCAAATCCGTTAATAAATGACAAACTGATTTTTTGGCCGCCATCTTTAATTTTAAGAGGTTTCTGATTAAAAAAGTTAATTCGAACCTCAAATTTATATTCAGTACTTGAAAGTACGTGCGTAAAGTGAAAATGAATAACATAGGACCATAATTTAAAAAATTTGGCCATGTTTGGACGCCATCTTTGATTTGAGGGGTCCCTGGGTAAATTTTCGTTTGGCTCCATTTCCTTAAATCATCAGTAGGGTATGTCCGATCATCATGCCAAATTTCATGCTTTTATACTAAAATTGAAGTATTCTCCAGGTATGCCGCCTGACTAGTAGGTGTTATATGCCAAATAATTTTTTTAAAGTGAAAAATCGTAAAATTGCGATTTTCATGAGAAATAATTTTTCGATTGCGCTCAAATTTCATACGAATATATTAATTCATAAAATTAAGGTTCTGTGAAAAAATAATTACAATCGGATAAAGCATGTAGGTGTTATAAAGTCCAAGAAATGTTTTAAGTTTTTTTAAAAATTGAAAAACAAATTATTGTAAAATTCCGATTTTCATTGGAAATAATTTTTCGATTGCGCTCAAAAACGTTGCAGTTCTAAGTCCAAAGATTTTGAAGGCCTCCAAAAAATTTCATCGAAATTAGAGTATCGGTTTAGCCGGAATCGTGTTAGGGCTATTCGACCGCGTTTTCTATTTTCCAAAATATGCTACCAAGTTAAAATATAGGGAATGGCTTTGAAACCTGGCTCTTTTAGAAAATCAAAACAATTTTTTTCAAAATTTTCTGATCTGGTACACGGCCAATATCGCCACCTCACAATAATTTCAAACTACAATTCGCCAAGGCCAAGGTTCAACGTAGGGTGTTGAGTTTTTGTGACATTAATTTTCAACTGGTTTTCTATAGTCTGACTGAGAGAAAAACTATTTTTTTAACAATTGTCTTTCCTGCGAATTTTTTCGTTTGGCGGTATTACTGAAGTATTGTACAGTATACTTGCTCCAACGAAAGAATGCAGGTGCTTGGTAGTGGTGGGGGTTGAATGAATGCGCGGTAAATGGAATGTCGCCTTTGTGTATGAATCTTTTACCAACGCAAGCAAAATTTATCTGTGCTAGATCATAGAGTTCCTCCGTGTGCTATATCCACGCTGAGCTAGCGTGAATAGAATTGACAAAGTTGTTATGTTTGGAAAACAATTTCGAGCCACCTTCATTCTTTCGTTGGGGCCACTATAGCACTCTCCTGTCACACAGGTGTCTTGTGCGTCCAGCTTCGCATCTCAGAGTCTGCCGTGGTGTTGCCCGGACAGAACGCCACAGTGCTGTGTCAGGCGGGGGTGCCCATCACGCAATGTCGCATCCAGCTGCCTAGCCACACGGCAGCTCTCACCCTCAGTCCCTCCTCCATGGTACAGGGTGGCGTCAGTTACTACGGCAAGGGTCTACAGAGCGGGGACTGTGGAGTTACACTACTTCCAGTGACAGATACGATGCATGGTACAGTCGTCTGCTTCGTGAAAACGAAACTTGAGAGGGATGAGTCGAGAGCGTCTACCACGCTCATAGTGGCAAGTAAGAGGAGCACCTCGTGCATCATGTATTAATTTACTTATAATGAAGTGATTGAATTCGTGTCTTTATCTCAACCAGTTATGTATAGCCTTTCTTGACGCTTTACCCTATTACCCATATGGTCCAGATCGCCATCCTGCTATACTGCCTCAAGTCTTTTCACTACTTATATTCGCATTTATTTTCTACACATTTTTTTCCTGTTTTACCTGTATCCAAGATGAATTTCGTCTTCCTTCCCTCCGCAGTCAGGATCTCCTTTTTTCAATTAGTATATATTTATTGTGAGTTTTTACATAAGTATAGTTACAGAGTACCAACTGAAATAGTCAGGATCTGCCTCGGTTTATCTGCTTATCCCCTGCATCCTGTTCAAATATTATCTTCGGAGGTCTGTCTCCCTGCACCCTTTTCATGTATCCGATCCGAACCGCAGCATCCTGTCTCTTCCCCACTCATTATTATAGTGCTCCTTATCTACTCCATCTTCACTATCTTCGTCAATGCGTTGTACACCTCTTAAATAAAATCTTATTTTTTCTACTTGAATGATTCGTGATATCTTGAAGTCAAATCTCGTCGAAACCGGTAATTCTGACTGAAGTTTTTTCCGAGATTTTCCTCAGTCGTTAATGCAAAGCCGCACAACCCTGGGACATTTCTCTGCCTTAATGTAATGCAATGTATATACCTATTTAAATTAAACCATTTATCATGTTAAACCTTATAAATTAGTTCACTAAGTCTTGCATCTATGTTATGCAACATTACATTATGTTTATTTTCTACATTCATTTACTACTTCTAGTAGCTCTATATTTCTTATACTTCTTAATACCTACTTTTCATGTTAGCTGTCATTATTCGTCTTCTCCTACGGGAGTTATACATGTACCATGTGCACGTCAAGTTGATTGAAGTTATTCTATTCTATTATATTCTACTAGTCTATACCTAGACAGACACCTGAAGGGGGTCATGCATTGCACCCTGGGCAGATTTTTCACACGAAAAATAATTTAAAATTATTAATCTTAATTTCTGTCGCTTTAATTTGGCTTTCTTCGTTCCTCCAACCCAACTGGCCACGTCACAGCCGACAGCTCAACATCAGACTGCATTGACAACAGTTTAAAGTTTGTTACCTACATGAAAAGTTTTACTTCCATGTTAACTCCTTTTTCCAAAGCTTTTTCCAAGATCGGAAAATCTCTCTGCAATAGTTCGCCTTGCTATCTTCTTTTTTAGTGAGATGGTACTACAAAGAAACTTTAATCTCCCCTTTACTCTGACCTTCTAGCTTCCCACAATCATCAATTCACTCTTCTGATTTATTATACTAACCTACAGTTCAAACTCTTCAGTCCATTCATTCGACTTGTAATTTTTTTGTTTTCTCTATAATATTGACATTCCCCATGGACCAGGGGTGGAATTTGGCCCAGAACATGGTTCTGATAATCGTAAAAGACGAGCTAGAATATTACTCCCCGAAACTAGGGGGGAGCTCTGGCCGTCGACGTGACAATCTGCCCCTTGCCAGTGACTGGATCTGTCTCGCACTGTTGTGTCCACCCCACATCCCCTAGTCTAAAGCGCATTATGGCCTTACGGACGACACACACGCACGCACCCTAAACCAATAATTGTAACCAAACCCAAACCCAAACATATAAAGATCCTTGAACCCATAATTTTCGTTTGAGGTAATTCGATATAACTGTGGGACTAGGAAACCATTACGTTTTGGTCAAATTTTCACTTGAAAGAGACAGACCTCCTGTCCTGTATGAGATTTGAGGAAAGTCATATCAGATATGGACATTAAGCCTGCATTAGACGGTTCAATGGTTCGTTCAAGGACAAAACAGAATCAAAATGTGCAAATATAATAAAATACAATAAATCTTCAGATTGAGTATGTTTTGTAAAAAGAGACAAAATATGTTTTGTCCTTGAACGAACCATTGAACCGTCTGATATGACTTTCCTCAATATCTCATCCAGGACGACATTACGATAACGCGATTCCCTGTCGAAGACTTGTTTTTATCCTAAACCAACGCGTTCTTCCTTCCGTGTTTTCGACGCAGCTTTAGATCACACTGACCAAACATCTTGTAGACTATTCTCTTGGTTCGTATTGGTGGAGGCAACCGTGAATGACCTTGGGTATCTGCCTGCGACGGCTCCTAGCCTAAGGCTATTCGACCGCGTTTTTCTATTTTCCAAAATATGCTACCAAGTCAAAACATAGTTAATGGCTTTGAAACCTGGCTATTTTAGAAATTCAAAAATATTTTTTTTCAAATTTTTCTGATCCGGTACACGGCCAATATAGCCACCTCAAAATAATTTCCAACTTCAATTCGCCAAGGCACACCATTCAACGTAGGGTGTTGTGTTTTTGTGACATTAATTTTCAACTGTTTTTCTATAGACTGACTGAGAGAAAAAGATTTTTTAAACAATTGTCTTTCCTGCGAATTTTTTTGTTTGGCGGTACAAATCGGTAAAAAATACCGCCAAACGAAAAAATTCGCAGGAAAGACAATTGTTAAAAAAAATCTTTTTTCTCTCAGTCAGTCTATAGAAAAACAGTTGAAAATTAATGTCACAAAAACACAACACCCTACGTTGAATGGTGTGCCTTGGCGAATTGAAGTTGGAAATTATTTTGAGGTGGCTATATTGGCCGTGTACCGGATCAGTTTTTTTTTTGATTTTCTAAAATAGCCAGGTTTCAAAGCCATTCACTATATTTTGAGCTAGGTAGCATATTTTGGAAAATAGAAAAACGCGGTCGAATAGCCCTAATGTGTTTACATCTCAAATCTAATAATATACGTAAAATTACATATTTTAAATGACACTTGGTTCATGATTTGTTATTCAACTTGGGTTACGAAATATGGAGCAAAATATAAATTACAGTTGTACCAGTCCGCGTTGGCGCTATAGGTGACTCAGATGTATCATTAGGATACTTGACCACAGGGTGGCTAGTTAGGTAACATCAATGATCATTCGGTTTCTAGAACATTCTGATCGCTAGGTTGTCTTATATAACTTGTTTACGAATATGGTCCTGGTCATTACACATTGTGCAATCGTCTTTGTTCTGGAGTATTCTACATGCTAATATTACAAAATGATGCCACCTGCACACTAGGATTCACATTTTAGAACATTGATTTGACTTTGAATACATACGGTATTATTAACAGAGACTTAAATACACTCTACTACATAAAAGCTGCATATTTAAAAATTACTGCAATGTAGACATTTCAAATGAGTTTTGTACAATAATTTTTAATATCGAATATAGTCGTCTTGTGAGTAAGCAGAATAAACAAAGTTGTGGTCTCCATTGGTATCGCTTGAAAAAATACGACAGTAACCTTCCATGCTGACAGTTGTGTTATGAAGGTTTAACATTGATGACTCTGAAGGTATACAAACAATTGCATAAAACTCGTGATCCCTTAATTACCATGAAACGTGATGTCCTAATACTCGATTGGTTCCAATAATACATATCTTGCGAGTTTCTTCCATTCAAACTACTAAGGAATAAGGATTGAAAACATACTTATTAATTACATTGCCAAAAAATGGAGATATAAAACACCTACACCAAAGAGTTTAGAATATATTCTAAACTCAATGCCTGCACACTTTATACCTTTAGAGAGCGTTCTTATAAGGGGCTATTTTAGTATTATTTACTACTATTCGGAAATTAAAAAAGTCCGCCCCAACCGGGAATCGAACCACGGATCTCCCGCATTCCAGACAGATTAGCACATATAATCAATAACATTGTAGAAAGTCTATTCTATCACAGGAAAGCATATCAAACGTATAAAGGTTTCAACGGTTTTGAAAATACAACCGACAGCGCGCGATTCTGATTCCAGAGGATCCGGGTTCAAAACCCGCCGAGACCGTCAATCCTGACTGAAGGTTTTCCCCGAGGTTTTACTCAGTCGTTAATGCGAATGCAAGGGATTGAGTCCTCGGGCATCCCTTCACAATTGTCCTATCCGCAACATACCTAGTTAGACACCTATAAAGAGGGGTATGAATTGCACCCTAGGCAGGCTTCCTACAAAAGTTTATTATTTATTATTTTTCAATGTACACCACAATCGCTACAAAAAAATGTAGGAGACTTGTTGGCTTGCAATGCCATCTCAAATTAAATATCACATCTGCCTAGATTTTTATAAAATCTCAGTTCCATTTCCATATCATATTCGAATATATTGCAAACGATAAGCAGCTTGAGCCCAACAGTCTATTTTAGAATCACCTAATAATTATCAGTTCTGGAGTATGGAGCACAACTTCAAGAAAATTTTGTTTGGCTATTACACATCAATATATTCAATATGTGCCCTCCCACTGCCTGTTTAGAAAGACCTTCGTCTCTGGACCTGAGAATCTCTGGAGGCAACAAAGAGAACGACGTCCTCACGGCCTCGTGTGTCGCGACCGGTGCCCGACCAGGAGCCACCATCACGTGGTTCCTGAACTCCAACGTCGTAGCAGACGGCGTTGGTCAGCCAATGATCGTCGAGGACGCCAAGACGCAGCTTAGCTCGACCTCGATCAACATGACGCGCACCCTCAGTTGGCGGGATAACAACAGGACCCTGGGGTGTGCGGCCACCCATGTCACCCTCGGGGAGCGCGAGCTGATGTCGACCAGGAGAGTCAGTGTCCAGTGTAAGATTACCCCACCCTGGATCCGACTGTAGGCCTAAACCTCTTCTCTTTAGTCCTCACTTGTCTCCTGGAAGGATAACAACAGGACCCTGAGGTCAGTGTTGGGTCAGTTCGTTTTTAAAACGAACTTTTTAAAAGTTCAGTTCACAGGTCAAATAATGAACTTTTAAAAATTCAGGTTCTTTTAAAACCTAAAATTTTGAAAAGTTCAAGTTCGTCTAAAATATGAACTAAATTCTTTTCAAAGTTCTTTTGTAAAAAAAAAACTCTATTTTATTAAAGGCTGACGTAAAATAAAGAAAAACACGAGGAAAAACATAAGGGGTGTTCGAGTACCAAACTACTCGCGAGTTTGAGTCTTACGAAAGTGTTGAGCTGTCTTTGATTGTGTTGATGATTTGTACTACATTCTCGTCGACCAGCTTGTAAAATTATGGCAGATACTTAGCATTTTAGGCTTCCAAGATTTTTTCCGAATTAGTTGGTGTGTATCGTTTTAACTTCGTGAATCGTACGTGACCTTGTCATAGGCCTAAACAGCTGAACGTTCGTCAACGTAGGCCTACGATGGAACAACGATTTGTTATTGTTTTTAAGCGTCGACGGCGGCGAGTCGACAGCTGCTCGACGCACGGAAAGAACACTTTCAAATGAACTTTCCAAAACTGATAAGTTCGTTCTCAAAAAGAACTTTTAAAAGTTCAAGTTCATTCATTCAAAAAAAGAGTAAGTTCTCTGAAAAGTTCACAAAAATGAACGCGTTCACGAGAACGCGTTCTTTTTAAAAGTTCCTTCCCCAACACTGCCTGGGGTGTGCGGTCACTCATGGAAGGAAACCAATGGTGTTCTTAAAAAGCGTTTACAATTTCCATCAAAAACAGAGGTGCACTCTCAGTCTCTTTGGTAATGTAATTCGGTCGGCTTGTATATCCTCTCCCCAGGCACTCTGGCTAATGTGTGCTGTGCTGTGGGCGATAGTTGGGCGATTGAGATTTGAGTTTAATGTAGTAATGACAACTATTGCATCCAAAATATGATATATGGGAAGAAATTGAGGTCTTGCGTTCAATTTCCAACCGCCATTATTATTTACAGTAGCACCATATGTTCGTACTACAACAGGGCGGAAATAAAAGTACCGGTATGTCGTCTGTTGCGTGTTTTATTTTATTCTGAATGCTGGGTGACATAGATCTCGTCTCATAATAATTACGTCCGGTTTGAAAGGGCGTTTGTTCACCGGCATCCGGAATTACCGCATATTACATGTCTGTATGCAATATGCTGTGAAAAATATTATTGACAATATCAAACTTCTGACTAGCATAGATGGTGTTTAATACCTTTAAATAATTTCCGTATATTATTTACAGCCTACCTCAAGTCGATTCTCTTCTAATTCTAACTTCAAATTATTAATAGATCCTACATACTGCGACTCTTTCACTTTGTTCGTCTCCTTAATTTTAAATTTAAATTTAAAATTTCTCAAATTTGTTTGTGTGTCTCATATGATGAATTTTGGAATTTTGACAACTGAGAAATAGATATCCGAGGGCTGTTGAAAGGATTCAATCCCTGCAAGAAAACCTAGGCAAAAACTAATCTCTATCTATCTAGCTGGATATACGTGTGTACGGAAGTGAGGGGATATACATTTTGCAAGATGAGTTTTTTTTTTTCTGTTGTACTGATAACAAAATAAGTTTACCTCTAATGAATTAAGTATCCTACTCAAACCCAAACTAGATGTCTACACTAACTGCTCGAATCCCGTTAATGTTTCATTATTTTCATTAATTCATGTAATTTTTAAGATAATATTGTGCCCGCATAAGTATAATTGGATGAGCGAAGCGGACTTCAATTTCACTTAGACCGAGAAAAATAGCAATAGTGTTTTTTGTCTGTTTGTTTGTTCGCTTTCTACCGGGCAAACGGCATAATTATGCGATCTTGATGAAAATTGTAGGGAATAACCTTCAAAATCTCTGCACTTAGATCTGCTATCGTTCTTGGGTACAAACTAAGAAATATTACTCTTTTTCATCGTACTTTTACGATATTTTCGATTTTTAATGCGATATTTTCTTTATATTTGGGCCACTTCTGACCAAACGTGTGGGGCTAAAACGTTCATATTTTACATGGACATAAAATTAGTGGTGATGTACTGCCTTTTGAAAGAAAAAATTGAAAAAGTTAGACGGGATTTATAGAATTAAAGGTTTTAATTAACAAGTAACTATAGAAACCTGACAATAACCACCTACAATGCATACAAAAAGCAAGTCTATGGGCATCGAGATATGTTACACTATTGTTAATTGGTATTACCATAGCAATTAATACTACTTTATAAAAATTATCATAATTTAACAAAAATAATTTTGCAAAAGAACTTGAAAAATTAATGAGATGTGGGATCTCATTACTTTTTATTCTTTCTTTCTTTCTTTCTTTCTTTCTTTCTTTCTTTCTTTCTTTCTTTCTTTCTTTCTTTCTTTACAAAAAACTTACAGCTCCTCCACCAACGCGACTGGAAAAAGTGTTCGCGAAGCAGCCTAGTATATTGGAAGTGATATCGCATGCAAGTCTCTCGCCGGACCGCGGATGAATGGATTCGAACAGGTTTTGCACACAACGTAGCGTAGATTAAAATAACTACACAGATATTATTTATATCCAAGTAATCGATATCTCTCTTTTAATGACATAAATATTATCATTTTCCCCTAAGACTCCAACCTGCTCCAAAGTCGCATTTTTTTGGAATATTATTTATAAAAATAAAAACAAATGTAATAAGTTTTATTTTCTTGTTCTCCTTTGTAAGTCAGTTATTATAACTGAATAGGATAGACGATAAATAAATAAATTATTGAAAAAAACAAAAAAACGAAACAATAATCTCGACATAAAGGTTTATTAAAGGACGCAATTGAAAAACAAGTTCTTAAAGCGAATCATTTTTTCCAGTTGCACCAAAAGACTTCCAGAAAGTCATAGAAAGAAGTGATTTCATTGTTGGCAAACCAGGCACGGTATCCGTAACGCTCCATGCCAATCCCCAGCCAAGTTTCAAGTGGTTCTTCAGTAACACGGTTGTTGAAGGTGGCAGTCAAGATCCGTCGGGCAAGTATCAGGCGGACCTCGCTGTCAACATAGTAAGTCAACCTTGACTCATCCATGCTGTGAGTTGTGATGATGAAACCTTCACTTCCTAGCTCAATTAAATGTATTTGATCATTTTTTTATATTTAATCATTTGAGCTGAAAATGTAATAAATGTTTCTAGAAATGTGTATCACTATAATATATTATAATAATGAAAATAAAATTATTTTCTTACTCGCGCATGAAAATCGAATAACTAGGTATTTATCTCGATTCCGGGGATAATAATTTGATTTTTTAGTTTATTAAAATTTACCTCGATTTTTTTAATTTTTTGAAAATTTGTATTTTGGGTTGATTGATTTATAAGATATAAATGATATGGTTTTGAGTTTAGATGATATAAGGGCGCATCAACTGTAATACCATAATGCGCTACGTAACCTAATAGGCTAGGGAGGAAAGACCCGCGCTGGATGGCTAGATTCAGCCTTAGACTGGGTGAGGTAAGGAAATGTTCCTGGGTATACTCAACACGTTTGCTCACTCGTCTAATAATGACTTTTGCGTTTTTTTCTTAGTGATAACAGCTGTTCATTGATTGATTGATTTGTATTGTTTTAAGTCTCATATCAATGAACTAAGGCTATTCGAGACGATGAGTGATGAAAGATGAGGATGAAGGATAAATATACGGGAGGAGGGGAAACCCGATACCGAAACGTATCCTACTATTTCGAAAAGTATCAAGTGGATGACCAACGGCTTTACGTCCCATCCGAAAGGACGGTGTAACCTTGACAGTCATTAAATGGGTTCTTCCATTAACCCCCGACTGCCGAGCAGACGTCGAGGAGAACGAAGCCGTTAAACTAGCTCTCGAACCCTCCATCTGCTCTAGTACGTGAGTTTCAGGGCAGAGCGGTCACCCACTCTACCCCTGACCACGCCCGAGTTTGCTTAGCTTCGGTGTTCGTGTGGGAACCGGTTAAACTACCTCGGCTAAACCGCTGGCTCTAGAAGTGGTAGAGGTAGACAGTGTGTTTTTATTCTTACTATATGATTTACATCGGATTTCCCGTTGAGTGAAAATAGCGAGCGTTTCAGGTTGAAAAAAATTACGTAACTTTGTTATAACGTTACGTTTTCTATTCGCGTTCAAATTGCCAGAATTTTACAATACGATTAGTTACTATTCAAAATAATAAGAAATACGAATCATAAAATCTCAAACTGTCTATTTAAAAAATATTATGCTGTTTTTCGGAATTCCATACAAATAATTAATTTACCAAACCAATTTGTTCTAGTTGTTTTTCGAACGATTATATATAGCCCAAACCAAGTGTAGATGATATTCAATTGGATGAGCGTAGCGAGCGAAGTGAAGATTCCATTCTACTACACTGGAGAAAAAAATATACAAATAATTGGGATGACATTTTCTGGAGGCCTTCGAAATCTCTGAACTTAGAACTGCCACGTTTGTGAGCGCACTCGGAAAATGATTTCTCATGAAAGTCGCAATTTCACGATTTATTTTCGATTTTGAAAAATTCTTCGACTACACCTACATGCTTTATCCGATTCCGATTGTAATGATTTTTTCACAGAACCTTAATTTTATGAATTAATATATTCGTGTGAAATTTGAGCGCAATCGAAAAATTATTTCTCATGAAAATCGCAATTTTACGATTTTTTTCTTTTTTTAAATTACGATTTTTTTCGTTTTAAAAAAATAACAGAAAATCTGCACATCATATGGCAGCTCAATGCACCAATTACGCTCATCCAACAACGCGCCTGAAAAAGCATTTGCGAAGCTTCCTAGTTTAAGAAGGTGAATGCGGCGTCGGCAGGAACGGAGCCGCGCGTCTTCCTGGTTCAACGTGTCACCCAGTGACCCACTTCTGTTGCAGGGTGAGGATCGATGGTGGGCAGCCCTGCGCATTAGCGAGCTCACGCCAGCAGACGGCGGGATATTTTTACTGGAGGCCACGAATGCAGTCGGCCAAGAAAAGTTCCCAATCATTGTTAAAGAAGTTGATATTCAAAGAGGTAGAGGCCTATACACACACAATATTTATTTTTTAACAAATATACTGGATACTGAGTCTCAACTTCCGGGCCGGTCTTTCAATCACTGATTTAGCTCTAATCACTTATTAGTGGAACCAGAGCTTGGTTGGTCGCTACAAACAAACCAAAATGTTTTCAAAATGGCTGTGCTTATGATCGCGTTATTCAATCGCGTTTTTTCAATCTCGATATTCAAACCATATTGTTGGTTGTTGTTTTCATTAAACATATTAGTAATAATTATATTATGGTACAACATAATAAAGTAAAGCGATTAGGTGTACACATAACTAAAACACATACATAAACAAAAAACTTGTGGCAATGTTTGTAAATCACTTAAATTTACTAATTTACAAACCTTGACATTGTGGGCTTATCACTGCCATAGAGATGCATGAAAGCTCGAGCTACAAGTTCTAGTGGACAATGACATTTAGGTTTATTTTCTGTTGTAAACGTGGGCACTTTTGTACTCTTGTGACTAGGAAATTATGGAAAATCTAGATATCCACAAGCCTTTGTCGTCAGTAATATTCTTTTGACACCGTACTGTACATGAGTTCATGTTTTATCAACTACATTGTTATTTTATTTTGTGAATTTTACCTGCCCATCAATTTTTTTTACATAAGCCCAAACGTTATGTGCTGTTTACTCAGCCATGGTCTACAGTCTACACTGTTATTTCCGTAAGTTTTTATAATAATTAGTATACAGTATTTTCTGAAGATAACCCACACACAGTTTAAACGCCAAATGCTAATAATAAATACGCTGTCGAAATGTACGAAATACAACAGTAATGTTTATTGATGAGCGTAGCGAGCGAAGCGAGATTCCATTTCACTACACTGGAGAAAAAAATCCGAATTTTTTTTTTCTTCATTCATTTCTTTCCTTTTTTTTTGTATTTTTGTGTGTTTGTTGTTTGTTAACACGATTCCGGCTAAAACCAATACTTACAATTAAGATGAAATTTTTGGAGGCCTTCGAAATCTCTGAACTTTAGAACTGCCACGATTTTGAGCGCAATCGGGAAATTTTTTCTTATAAAACGCAATTTTAACGATTTTTTCCGATTTTTAAAAATTCTCGACATTTAACACTACCGTAAATCTTTATCCAATTAATATTTTTCAACAGAACCATGATTTTATGAATTAAGAATTCGTGTGAAATTTGAGCAGTAATCGAAAAACTATTTCTCATGAAATCGAATTTTTCTTTTTTTTTCTTTTTAAAAAATTCTTTGACTTTTACACCTACATGCTTTATCCTATTGTAATGATTTTTTTCATAGAACCTTAATTTATGAATTAATATACTCGTGTTAAATTTGAGCGCAATCGAATAATTATTTCTATGAAAATTGCAGTTTTACGATTTTTTTTCATTTTTAAAATTACGTAAAAAATTACGATTTATTAAAAAAATTAACGTTAATTTTTTCAATTTAATTAATTTAATTAATTTTAAAAAAACTTTGACTAAAATGATTTTCTGTTGTTCTTGGAAAAATCATTACTAAGTTGAATTTTTTTAAATTAAATTAAATTAATAAAAAAAAACTTTATTTTTTAATTTTTAAAATTAATTGTTATTGTTAATAAAAGAGAAAAAATCGTTAAATTGCGATTTTTATAAGAAATAATTTCTCGATTGCGCTCAAATTTAACACTTATCTATTAATTCATAAATAAGGGTTCTTGTGAAAAAATCATTACAATCGGATAAAGCATGTAGGTGGTATAAGAAATGATTAAAAAAAATAAAAAACCCGTAAAATTGCGATTTGTATCATAAATTTTTTTCAATCTTGCGCTCAAATTTCACTAGAATATCTTAATTCATAAAATAAAGGTTCTGAGCAAAAATCATTAAAATCGGATAAAGCATGTAGGTGTTATAAGTCGAAGAAATTTTTAAAAAATCGAAAAAAATCGTAAAAGTGCGATATTCATGAGAAATATTTTTCCGATTGCGCTCAAAAACGTTACAGATCTAAGTTCAGAGATTTCGAAGGCCTCCAGAAAATTTCATCTCAATTGGAGTATCGGTTTAGCCGGAATCGTGTGGACAAACAGACAAAAATACAAAAAAAAGAAGAAAAAAAAACATTCTGGATTTTTTTCTCCAGTGTAGTGAAATGGAATCTTCGCTTCGCTCGCTACGCTCATCCAATCAAGACACCGAAAGCCTAAAATGTGAAATCATTTATTACAACATAATATTTTTTGTGGGAAACCCGCTCTGGGTGCAATGCATGTGACTAACTAGGAAAACGCTAAAGTCCCGCCGCGTTGATGGATGAGCGTTTTTGTAATTTTTTAGTTTGCGTTGGACCACTTTTCCTTTGCAAGTGCTTTGTGAATGCATTGTAGGCGATTGTTGTCGAGTTTCTTATGTTACTTCTTAATTTATAAACCTCAAAAAACTCATATCAAAACCTTTATTCTATGGATTCCGACTAACTTTTTCAACTTTTTCTTTCAAAAGGTACTACATCACCATAACCTTTGTGTATCCAATCCCTTTGCCATAACCTTTTTGTCTATGTGAAATATGAACGTTGTAGCCCCACCCGTTTGGCCAGAATCGGCCCCAAATGTCACGAAAATATCGCACTAAAAATCGAAAAAAATCGTAAAAGTACGTTTATTTTATGGGTTCTGGTTACCCTTTTTCATTTTTTTTTCACAAGGTACTACATCACCATAACCTAAT
>JAMZAV010008580.1:0-34799 GCA_024449915.1 Sweltsa coloradensis
AAAACAAAAAAACAATTTATTCGAATTAAATATAATTTGGACTAAAGTAAACCCACATCGACGTAACGAAACGATATCCAGCTCCACTATCGCATGTAGAGAAATTCACTGGAACGTCGAAGTTTTTGAAACCCTCATTGCGTGTTGCAAAGATGATAATTTGATTTAAATGTCCTATGGTTTTAACAATTTTTGGTACCTCTTGGTACTGCAGAACATTCAGTTTGACAGTTACTCTGGGTCTCACCAAAACATACCTACGATCGACACAGCCGTCTCTCGACCTTCGTATTGTCTAGCTGTTTTGTCTTTGCGTCCGGAGAGATGGCAAATACGTTTACAATCAGTGGCGGATACAGGGAGGGGAGGAGGCGTTGGGGCGATCGCCATCCACCATCATCACCTACTATGCCATTTTCGAGGTTTTGTCTTGTTTTAAGGCCTTTAAAAGTTGAATACACTCAAATGTTTTCGCCTTCGGCGATATGGGGCACCGCCAATGGAAGACCTTTAGGACCTACCCTCTACTGTTTTTTTTTTAATCCGATCTCCCCCATCCCCCGCCGCCGCCCCCTAGAAACCATACTTATTTTTAAGTTCGTTTGCGTATCATTAAATAATGAAAATGTTGAAAAAACACTTCGCCCCTCATAAATCTGGCCTAGAACAGCAACTGTTAACAACAACAGGAAATGTGATAACTCATGAGTCCCGTCTCACGATACAAACCGAACACGGCCTTCGACTTAGTTGCGTTTTTGTTGCCATTAAAACGATAAAAAAATTCTCGATAAGGTTGGGCGGGAAATACTGTCCAAGGTAAAATGGTAAATATTTAATACAATTCCGAAATTATAAAATCCATCCCGACTGGGTATTTTAATATCTAAATTGTATTAAATACTTACAGTTCCACCTACGGAAGTGTTTCCCGACCAAGCAAATCGAGTAATAAATCCTCGCTGATACCTGCGTTTGGAAGTAATGTTAGGTCAGTTCAAAGGCAACAGATATTCGTTGCAGTACTGTTCCATCCATTCAAATCTATAATGCAACTACAATCAGAAGTCAAGACTTTACCGTCTCGGTGGTCTAAGTTGGTAAAGGCTACCCGGGTGATATGTAATATATGATACAGAATGATTTAGAAACCCTTGGATTAGAACATGTTTTGTGGCTTTACTCCACTACATATAGATTTTCCTGGTATTTCAAGCAACATTTACTAGTAACAGGATCAGGTTCTACTGAACTTGATAGTTACCGACTGACGTTATAGCCTGTGGACGCGTCTACCCAATAGGGGAAATAGCCTTGGTCTCAAATTCACGTTTTTCATTTTTATTATTTATAGAACACAGTTAAATAAACTTCACAAATGAAAGATTTTTTTTTTAAAAAAAACATCCGTGGTAACTACGGCGGTACAAAATTATAGGGTTTTGAACCCCCGCGCAAACGCTCGTTCTTGGTTCAAACTGCCGTTACGTAGCTTTCAGCATTGCTCATCGTTGTAGTTTGTATAAATACTACAAACAACCCAAAAACAACAACAAAACTCGACGAGCGGCCGTGCGCGGCAGCGAAGGCCTAGAGGCAATCCAGTGGACCGTGCTCATCAATAATCGGACTATTTTGACAACAACACGAACGATGACAAAGATGACGACCATGTGATTTTGACAGTGCGTCTACCCGACCTTGACTAGAAAGCGATTTATTTCTCATTGGTGGGAAAGAGCCACTGGTTATTTCTCTATGGTACAGTCATTCAAGGCTGCGCTAGGCTAGGCCCTACGCCCTAGGCTGTGTCTTTGCCCTAGGTTAGGTAAACCATTCTATAAAATGTCCATTTGGATGCCCTAGACACAGCCTAGCCTAGGTAGGGCTAGGCCGAGGCATTTCCTGTATCCTTAGCCAAGTTTTTTTAGGTTGATGATGATATCATTTATATCATTGATGTTTGGTAGGACTTTAGATTTTATATTTAAATATGCGCCTAGACCTGGGCGTAGTGATAGGCCTACCTCGACCCTAGGTCCTAAGGGCCTAGGTCTACCAAGAGGGCAAAGGCTACCACTGTAGAAACACCGGAGAAGATCATTTTATACACGTGCCAAAAGAACCAAACGACAAACAAGGCAAAAAGAATTGTTCAAAGCTGCAGCACGAGAATGTTTTTGAGGAGGACGCCCATTCACTCTACTGTTGTGAAGACCACTTTGATGCAAGTAATATTATTGGTCTACTAGCTTTTTAATTCACAAGTGAATTTCCTTTAAGCTTCTGTTAGGCTCCGGCCAAATATTCTCGCAGCAAAATTTGCCTTGGGATTATAAGTCTAGGGCCTAAACGTAAGAGGCGTTTTCTCGCATGGGAGAATGACACAATTCAATTTTTTTTTGAATATTTTCCCCGCGAGAAAATGAGTTACGTATAGGTCCTAGGCTTATAATAATCCCGAGGTAAATTAGAAGCTCATAGGAAACTAACCTGCGAAATAAAAAAGTACTAGGTAGACCAATTAATATCATTTGCTTACATGAAAGTGGTATTCACAACGGTAAAGTGAATTTGCAGCGGTAGGCTAAGAGGCCCTACGATTCCTTGACATATTCTCGTCTTGTTGCGTCTAACCATTATTTTCACCTGTTTAGTTTTTTTTAGCACATATATAAATACTTTCTCCGGTGTTTCTAGAGTGGTGTTTAAACACATCGGTACCTTACACCTTTTATAAAGCGCCATTTCTTTTAAATCAATCAAAAGGATCATTGGAGAAACGATAGCAGGAATGACAGCGGGCGCAGTGACGGCAACGGGCAACTGGTCTGCTAGGATGTGTTTGACCCACCGCCGACTGGATGGTAGAATATCTACCATATTATTATCTAGATAGCGGTGCGCCTTTGGGTCTGCGCTAGGCTGCGGTCAGCAGTCTGACGTCACACTACTTTCGTGTTGTCTTTTGGCGGGAAGCCAGATTCAAATTTCAGCGTTAATATTGAGAAAAGTATTAACCTTAGACAAAAAAAACTTTTATGTTATTTTTTTTTTTAGATGTTATCTTTAACATATTCGATTTCTGGAATGAAGGCTAGTTCCCTAGGGAACTAGCCTTGGTCTCAAATTCACGTTTTCATTTTTTATTATTTATAGAACACAGTTAAATAAACTTCACAAATGAAAGATTTTTTTTTAAAAATCATCCGTGGTTACTACGGGGGTACAAAATTATAGGGTTTTGAACCCCCGCGCAAACGCTCGTTCTTGGTTCAACTGCGTTACGTAGCTTGCAGCATGCTCATCGTTGTAGTTTGTATAAATACTACAACAACAACAACAACAACAAAAGCTCGACGAGCGGCCGTGCGCGGCAGCGAAGCCTAGAGGCAATCCAGTGGACCGTGCTCATCAATAATCGGACTATTTTGACAACAACACGAACGATGACAAAGATGACGACCATGTGATTTTGACAGTGCGTCTACCCGACCTTGACTAGAAAGCGATTTCTCATTGGTGGGAAAGAGCCACTGGTTATTTCTCTATGGTACAGTCATTCAAGGCTGCGCTAGGCTAGGCCCTACGCCCTAGGCTGTGTCTTTGCCCTAGGTTAGGTAAACCAATTCTATAAAATGTCCATTTGGATGCCCTAGACACAGCCTAGCCTAGGTAGGGCTAGGCCGAGGCATTTCCTGTATCCTTAGCCAAGTTTTTTTAGGTTGATGATGATATCATTTATATCATTGATGTTTGGTAGGACTTTAGATTTTATATTTAAATATGCGCCTAGACCTGGGCGTAGTGATAGGCCTACCTCGGCCCTAGGTCCTAAGGGCCTAGGTCTACCAAGAGGGCAAAGGCTACCACTGTAGAAACACCGGAGAAGATCATTTTATACACGTGCCAAAAGAACCAAACGACAAACAAGGCAAAAAGAATTGTTCAAAGCTGCAGCACGAGAATGTTTTGAGGAGGACGCCCAATTCACTCTACTGTTGTGAAGACCACTTTGATGCAAGTAAATATTATTGGTCTACTAGCTTTTTAATTCACAAGTGAATTTCCTTTAAGCTTCTGTTAGGCTCCGGCCAAATATTCTCGCAGCAAAATTTGCCTTGGGATTATAAGTCTAGGGCCTAAACGTAAGAGGCGTTTTCTCGCATGGGAGAATGTCACAAATTCAATTTTTTTTTGAATATTTCCCCGCGAGAAAATGAGTTACGTATAGGTCCTAGGCTTATAATAATCCCGAGGTAAATTAGAAGCTCATAGGAAACTAACCTGCGAAATAAAAAAGTACTAGGTAGACCAATTAATATCATTTGCTTACATGAAAGTGGTATTCACAACGGTAAAGTGAATTTGCAGCGGTAGGCTAGAGGCCCTACGATTCCTTGACATATTCTCGTCTTGTTGCGTCTAACCATTATTTTCACCTGTTTAGTTTTTTTTTAGCACATATATAAATACTTTCTCCGGTGTTTCTAGAGTGGTGTTTAAACACATCGGTACCTTACACCTTTTATAAAGCGCCATTTCTTTTAAATTCAATCAAAAGGATCATTGAGAAACGATAGCAGGAATGACAGCGGGCGCAGTGACGGCAACGGGCAACTGTCTGCTAGGATGTGTTTGACCCACCGCCGACTGGATGGTAGAATATCTACCATTTATATCTAGATAGCGGTGCGCCTTTGGGTCTGCGCTAGGCTGCGGTCAGCAGTCTGACGTCACACTACTTTTCGTGTTGTCTTTTGGCGGGAAGCCAGATTCAAATTTCAGCGTTAAATATTGAGAAAAGTATTAACCTTAGACAAAAAAAAACTTTTATGTTATTTTTTTTTAGATGTTATCTTTAACATATTCGATTTCTGGAATGAAGGCTAGTTCCCTATTCATTCTCGATATGTCTTAAGTTTAGGACCTAACCGAATAGTGTTCTTCGCCGTTCTTGGTCTCATTACTTGGTCTTGTTCTTATTCTTGGTCTGATTCCTGGTCTTGTTACTAGATTGCTTCGTGCATTTTATCTTTTATTAATTTATGCAATTTATCGGACGTATCGTAAACAGTCGCCATGTTCTAGTACTAAGAACAAGATCAGGTGTCCTTTTCCGATTCTTGTTCTCATTCCCAGATTTCGGCAAGTCTCGATCGTGCGCTCGACTATTCGGATGCTACTAGCTACGTCACGGATATCATGACGCGTAACGGTGACGTAAAACGAGAATAAGACCAGGGAATGAACGCGTTTTGTCACTATTCGGATAGCTCCTAAGTATTAATCATTGTTGATTTACAAAATTGCGATGTAAAGTTGGAAACATACCTTCCTTATTGCACACTCCTTGCAGATGGAAAGAAAAGATTTCTTAAACCTAGTGATGTCATGGGCAAATGTCATAAAGAATTAAAAAAATAGGCCTACCCTTCAACATACAAAAAATAATTCAGGATATACGCTATGTACGGTGCATACAAAAAAAAACTTAATAAAATACTCCGGTCGCACTATAAGAAACCCAAAAATTTCCGGGGCCATGATCCGCGGACCCGCATTAATGTTTAGGGAGCCTCCTTCTAGACCTTGCATAGTACAAAATAATGTACTTTACCAGGAGAAAGGCTTATAGGTAATCATAAATAATTTTTGAATGACACCAGTGACACTACCACTTCTTAAACATGGTTGCCACCTCACACCCCCGCTCGTCGAGATAGTCGAGCATCTAACCACTTATTATTTTAGAAATAAACCACGGCCTAGAAGACTAAAGTTTGTCCTTCATATTTTACATTACTTTGTTAAATGTAATCAGGAGATTTATCTCAAAAACCCATGCGTAACTTTTTTGTTTGTTTTACAGATTCTGTTCTCCCACTGAGGGTCTACTTTTGACACACCCATCCGAGCATTGCTACCAACCCAACGATGGCATCATCATCATTCTGGATTGGTGTCTGGCTGTCATCGAACCATTGGTCAGATCGCCTCCGAGAGCGTCGAGATCGTCTGTTCAACCCACATAGACCTTCTTCATAGTAGGAAAATAGTGGAAACACAACTCAGTAGCTACTAGCTGTTTCAGTGTGGCTACTTCATACAATGGCAGATACGGTTTTCTTTGTGTTAGTTATAGCTGGAAGATGCTCTGGCCAAAACTGTTTCCCCCTTAGGTAGGGTTTTGCTAGCGGCCTAAGCGTCTATCCATGTAGATTGTAGATCATGCCATTGTATAAGTCGGTCACACGTGTGTCAATGGTAAATTATCAAGCTAGTTGCAGTGTTCACAGACAGCAAGTAAAGCGGCGAGTTCGGGATCGTCTGGCTTCAGACCTTCTCATCTATAATAAAAAAAAACATCCACGGTGAGTGTGACCTTAGGTACGCGGTTAGACAGTAGATTTTTAACCTTAAAACCAGACATTTTTTCAAGATCCTTTTTTTTCATTCCGTTTGTTCCCCTTTCTTTTTCCGCTTTAATATTTGATTCGTTTTAATTTATTTCTCTTTATTGTTGTATGTTGTAAATTGGTATCTATATCAAACTTTGCTAAACAGTTCATTTATTTTGAATGCATTAAATATCCAACAAGTTTTACTTCATTGTCCAACGTTGTTAATCAGATTTTTATAAATTTTATAACTGATAAAAATAGACATAAAAAATATAAATAAACAAAACTCGTGTAGAACTCCCTCCTTTACAGGCGTCTTCAAGATACTACTGCCCCGGGAGAAAAAATTTTTTAAATGGAGGGAAAAAACTCCCCCGGGAGAAAAATCATTTTATAATAATAATAAATTATTTACATTTTCAGACTTGAAAAAAAATGGGCCCGGGTCGGGTTTCCAAGAACCCCTGTTTTAGCATTAGAACCCTGGAGGACCCGGGAAAATGGTGGCAAAAAAAAGCCCAAATACTTTCTCGTATAATAACCCAAATTGACAGGCAATTTTTTAGAGATTGTGCCATGGTTTTAAAACTTTGCTTTCTGCGACCCATGTTATAGGATAAAACCATTTAGGTGAAGAAAAAGGGTTTTTGTTTGGGGACCATGGGGCTTAATTCATAAAATGTATGCAAAATAAAAAGGGTTTTACAGAGATTGTGCCATGGTTGAAGACGACTCTGCTTTCTGCGACCCATGTATAGCATAAGATTACGAAGGTGAAGAACACTCCATGTAGAGGCCACTAAAGCCTAATTCATAACTTGTATAATATCCAACTTAACAGGTTTTACAGAGATTGTGCCATGGTTGAAGACGACTCTGCTTTTGCGACCCATGTTTTTTTTTCCCCAAAAAACCAAGGACGTGAAAAACCAAAAACTTGTGAAGGCCACTGAATCTAAATTCATAAAACGGATAAAGTCAACTAATTAGGCTTAAAAAAGATGAACCGGGACAAACTTTACTAAAGGGGGCCCTGGTCCAATGAAAAGTCCCCAAGCCAATAGCATAGTTTTAGAGCACAGATTTTAAAAAGATTGGGGGCTAAAGGTCTTTAAAGGGGCCCTTTTTGGGAAGCCAGTAGTTTAGTTGTAGAGCACAGCTCTAAACACATTGGGGGCAAAAGAAAGTCTTTGTGGCCCCCTTATAGAAATAGATTAGGGTGTAGAGCATAGCTTTTAACAGTATGAGGCCGAAGGGGCTTTAATGGTCTTCCTCCAAGTAAATAGCTTAGTTAAAGAGCACTGTTCTAAAAAAGAAAGTGGCCATGAAGTTTTAAGGCCATTTCCGCAAGTTAGAGCTTTGTGTGGGGGCACATCTCTAACAGATTTTGGGGATGAAGGTCTTTTGGCCCTCCTGTTTCGTTAATCGCTTAATTGTAGAGCACAGCCCCTAAAACCCATGGGACCCTAAGGGTCTTTTAAGGCCCCCTTTCATGTTGAAAGCTTTTGTCGTAGAGTTTCAGCTCGAACGGGTTTTTGGCATTTTAAAGGGCTTTAAAGACCATTTTTCAAGTAAAAAGGCCCAAGTTAAAGAGCCCCAGCTGTAACAGATTGTAGATGAAGGGCTTAAAGGCCTTGCTGCCCAAATATACAGCTAAGTTGGTTTGAGAAAAATCCTAACAGACTGTTTGCGTGAAGGGGCTAAATGTCTAAACCCGCAAAATAATAGCTTAGTTGAAGAACTCAGCTCTAAAAGATTGGTTTGCAAAGAAGGCCCAAAAGGCCATCCTGAAGTAATAGCTACATGGGAGACCACAAACTCTAACAGATTGTGACATTTAAGGTCTAAATGGCCATCCCGCAAGTTGGTAGGATAGTTGTAGAGTTTAGCTCCAAAATATTGTGGCATGTGGTCTTTAAAGGACATCTTGGGAAGTTAATAGCTTAGGGGTTTTTTAGGGGGGGGCTCAGCTCTAACAGATTTTGACATGGAAAAGGGCTTAATGGCCATCCTGCAAGTTTTAAAAAAGCATAGTTGGGAGAGTTCAAGCTCCAACATATTGTGGCATGATGGTCCTAAAGGACATCTTGCCCAAATTAAAAAGCCCTTTGTTGTAGAGCTCAGGAAACTAAAAAAGATTGTGGCATAAAGGTCTTAATGGCCCCAAAGCAAGAAATAGTTTAGTTGTAGGGCCCCAGCTCCAACATATTTTGTCCTGAAGGTCTTAATGGCATCCTGCCCAAATTAATAGTTTTGTTGTAGACCACAGCTCCAAAGATTTTAGCATGAAGGGCTTTTAAAGGCCCCCCCGCAAGTTTTTTTTTTAGTTGTAGACCAAAAGCTCCAACAGATTTTGTCCTGAAGGTTTTTAATGGGCCCTCCCGCAAGATAATAGTTTAGTTGTAGACCACAAACTCCAACATATTGTGTCCTGGAGGGCTAAATGGCCATCCTGGGAAAATAATAGTTTAGTTGTAGACCACAACTCTAACATTTTGTGTCCTGAAGGGCCTTTAAAGGCCCTCCGCAAGATAATAGTTAGTTGTGGGCCACAGCTCCAAAAATTGTGGCCTGAAGGTCTTAATGGCCATCCTGCAAAATAATAGTTTTAGTTGTAGACCCCAGCTTTAAACATATTGAGGCCTGAAGGTTTTATAGCCAAACCTGCAAAGATAATAGATTAGTTGTAGACCACAGCTCTAAAAATATTGTTTTTGTGAAGGTCTTAATGGGCCCTCCCGCAAGATAAAGTTTAGTTGTAGACCAAAATCTAACATTTGTTGGGCCTGAAAAAAGGGCTTTTAAAGGCCATCCTGCCCAAAATAATAGTTTTTGTTTTAGAACCCAGCTCTAACATGTTGTTTTGTGAAGGGCTTAATGGGAAACCTGCAAGATAATAGTTTATTGTAGACCACCCGCTCTAACAAAATTGGGTCCTGAAGGGCTTTAAAGCTTCCCGCAAGATAATAGCCCTTTGTTGTAGAAACCCCAGCTCCAACTTTTTGGTCCTGAAAAGGGCTTAAGGGGGCCCTCCTGCCCAAAATAATAGTTTAGTTTTTAGACCACAGCTCTAAACCCTTAAATTTTGTCCTGAAGGTCATAATGGCCCTCCGCAAAATAATAAACTTAGTTTTAGACCACAGCTCCAAAAATATTGTTTTTCCTTAAAGTCTTAATGCCATCCTGTAAAATAGTAGGTTTGCTAAGTTGGGAGACCACAGCTCCAAAAATATTGTGTCCCGAAGGGGCTTAATGGGCCCTCCTGCAAGATAAAAATTTAGTTGTAGGGCCAAAAGCTCTAAAAAATTTTTGTGTCCTGAAAAGGGCTTTAAAGGCCATCCTGCAAGATAGTAGCTTAGTTGTTTTGGGCCACAGCTCCAACATAATTTTGTCCCGAAAGGGTTTAAAGGCCATCCTTTCAAGATAAATAGTTAGTTTTAGACCTCAGCTTTCCCAAAATATTGTGTCCTGAAGGTCTTAATTTGGGCCCTCCCAGCAAGATAGTAGCTTAGGGTTTTAGACCCAAAACCCCCAACATATTTTGTCCTGAAGGGGCTTTTAAAAGGCGGGCCCGCCCAAATTAAAAAGCTTGTTTTAGACCCCAGCTCCAACGGGTTGTGGAAAGAAGGTCTTTTAAAGGGCCCTCCTGAAAATAAAAGTTTAGTTGTTGACCACAGCTTTTCCCCCGATTTTGTCCTGAAGGTCTTAAGGCCATCCTGCCCAAAAAATAATTTTGTTGTAGACCACAGCTCCAACCCAAAATTTTGTCCTGAAAGGGCTTAATGGCCATCCCGCAAGATAATAAGGGTTAGTTGTAGCCCCAGCTCCAACAAAATGTGTCTTGAAGGTCTAAATGGGCCCCCTGCAAAATAAAAAATTTGTTTTAAAAACCCCAGCTCCAACAAATTGTGTCCCGAAGGTTTAATGGCCATCCTGCAATAATTTGTTTTGGTTTTAGACCAAAAGCTCCAACATATTGTGCCTGAAGATTTTTAATGGCCATCCGAAAGGGTAGTGTGTCCTGAAGGTCTTAATGGCAAACCTGCAAGATAATAGTTTAGTTGTAGGGCCACGCTCCAACATATTGTGTTTTAAAGGGCTTTAAAGGCAATTTTTCCCAAATTTAAAAGTTTGTTGTAAACCACCGTCCAACAGATTTTGGCATGAAGGGGCTTTAAAGGCCGCCCTTTCAATTTAATAGTTTAGTTGAGACCACAGCTCCCCCCCGATTTTGGCATGAAAGGGCTTTAAAGGCCATCCCGCAAAATAAAAGTTTTTGTTGTAGACCACAGTCCAACATATTTTGTCCTAAAGGTCTTTTAAAGGGGCCCCGCAAGTTAATAGTTTAGTTGTAGACCAAGCTCCCAAAAGATTGTGGCATGAAGGTCTTAAAAAGGGCCCTCCTGCAAAGATAATAGTTTATTTTAGACCACAGCTCTAAAAATATTGTGTCCAAGAGGTCTTAATGGCCATCCGCAAGTTAATGTTTAGTTGTAGGAACCCCAGCCCAAAAACAGATTGTGACATGAAAAAAAAGGTTTTTTTTTTTAATGGCCGCCCCGCAAGTTAAAGTTTAGTTTTAGACCAAGTCCAAAAGATTGTGGAATTTAAAGTTTTTAAAAGGGCCCTTTCCCGCAAGATAATAGTTTAGTTGTGACACAGCCTTTCCCAAAATATTGTGTCCTAAAGCTCCTTTAAAGGGCCCCCCCCTGCCCAAGGGTTATAGTTTAGTTGTAGACCACAGCTCCAACAGATTTTGCAGAAGGTCTTAAAGGCTATCCTGGGAAGATAATAGTTTAGTTGGAGACCACAGCCCCTAACCCTATTTTGTCCGAAAAGGGCTTAATGGCCATCTGGGGGGGATAATAGCTTAGGTTTTAACCCCGCTCCAAAAAATATTTTGTCCTGAAAGGGCTTTAAAGGCCCTCCCGCAAAATAATAGTTTAGTTGTAGACCACAGCTCAAACAAAAATTTAGTCCTGAAGGTCTTTTTGGGGCCCTCCTGCAAAATAAAAGATTTGTTGTAGACCCCACCCCCAAAAAGATTGTGTCCCCGGAGGGCTTTTTTGGCCCTCCTGCAAAATAATAGATTAGTTGTAGAGCACAGCTCTAACAGATTGTGAGGATGAAGGTCTAAAGGCCTTTTCCCGCAAGTAAAAAGCATTTTTTAGAACACAGTCTAACGATTGTGTCATGAAAGGGCTTTAAAGGCCCCCTGAAATTTTAAAAACTTAGGGTTTTAGGCCAGCCTAACAGATTGTGTCCCGAAGGGCTTTTAAAGGCCATCCCGCAAATTTAAAAAACTTAGTTGTAGAGCACAAACTCTAACCCGATTGGTTGAAGGTCTTAATGGCCCCTCCTGCAAAATTTATAGTTTAGGTTTTAGGCACGCTCTCACATATAGTGGCATGAAGGGCTAAATGGCCCTCCCGCAAGTAAAAAGCTTTTTTTTAGAACCACAACTCTAACAGATTGTTTCATGAGGGGTTTTTAAAGGCCACCCTGCAAAAAAAAAGCTTTGTTGTAGAGCACAGCTCAACAGGAAATTTTGTCCTGAAGGTCCCTTTTGGCCATCCCGCCAAATTTAAAAGCTTAGTTGTAGAGCACAGCTCTAAAAGATTGGTCCTGAAGGGCTTTAAAGGCCTTCCTGCAAGGAATAGATTTTGCTGTAGTGCCCCAGCTATAACGATTGTTGCATGAAGTTTGTAATGGCCATCCTGCAAAATTTTTTAGATTTGTTTTAGAGCTCAGGGTTTTTAAAAGTTGTGTCCTGAAGGTCTTAATGGGCCCTTTCCGCAAGTGGGTAGATTAGTTTTTAGGCACAAACATAAAGGGTTGTTTCATGAAGTTCTTTAAAAGGCCATCCCGCAATTTAAAGATTAGTTGTAGAGCACAAACTCTAACAGTTGGTCCTGAAGGTTTAATGGCCCTCCTGCAAGTAAAAGTTTAGTTTTTAGGCACAGCTGTAAAAGATTTTGGGGATAAATTTTTAATGGCCATCCTGCAAATTTAAAAGTTTTGTTGTAGGAAAAGCCTAACGATTGTTTTTCCCGAAGGGGGGGGGGCTTTCGGCCGTCCTGCAGGTAAAAAGATTAGTTGTAGAGGGAAAGCGTAACAGATTGTGGCAAAAAAGGTCTTAATGGCCATCCTGCAAATTAAAGTTTAGTTGTAGGCCCCAGTCTCAATATTTTTGGCATGAAAGGGCTTTAAAGGCCTTCCCGCAAAATAAAAAGCTTATTTTTAAAAACACAGCTCTAACAAAATTGTGTCATGAAGGGCTTTAAGGCCACCCTGCAAGTAAAAAATTTATTTTTAGAGAAAAGCTCTAACAGATTTTGCCTGAAGGGGCTTTAAGGCCAAACCCGCCCAAATTAATAGTTTTGTTGTAGTGCCCCCAGCCTTAAAAAGATTGTGTCCCGAAGGCAAAAAAGGCCTTCCCCGCAAGTTAATAGAATTAAATTGGGAGGCAAAGTTTAACAGATTGTTGCATGAAAGGGTTTTAAAGGCCCTCCTGCCAAATTTTAAAAGATCAGTTGTAGAGCCCGCTTTTAAAAGATAGTGGCATGAAGGTCTTAATGGGGCCATCCTGCAAGTAAATAGATAAGTTGAGTGCCCCAGTCTAACAGATTTGGTAATAATGTTTTAAGGGGTTTTCCCACAAAGTTTAAAGCTTTTTTTGTAGGCCCCAGAAATAAACAGATTTTGGCTGAAGGTCTTGATGGCCATCCTTTCCAAATTAAAAAGCAAAGTTGTAGTGCACAGGGTTTTAACAGATTTTGGCATGAGGGGGCTTAAAGGCCTCCGCAAATTAATTTTTGCCCAAAATTTTAGTCCCCAGCTCTAACAGATTGTGGGATGAAAAGGGCTTAATAGCCTCTTGCAATTTTAAAAGGGTTTTGTTGTGAGCACATGGTTAGGCAAATGGGATTTAAAAATTTAAAATTTTTTTTTTTAACGTAAAAAAATTTTGGGGGTTTATTTGCCGCACAACACTTTCCCTTTTTTTGGCCCTCATTTTTTTGTTTCTGCAAAACCCTATTTGGAGGTTTTTACAGCTTCCCCAACCCCGCATTGCATGTATTATAAGCCCTTTTTGGGCTACAATGCTGGGCATTTTTCTGCACATAAGGGATGTGTTACTGACAGTGTTGGCTCGAGTGCTAAGCGCCCCAAATCTGATTCGGAGGTCCCGGGTTTTAAATCCCCTCGAGGCCCGGGAATCCTGAAATGAAGGGTTTTTTTCCCAGGTTTTCCTCAGTCGTTAATGCGATGCAAAGGGTTTTTTTTTTGGAAATCCCTTTTAAAATTCCTACCGCAAAATACCAGTTTTGACACCTGAAGAGGGGGATGAATTGCACCCTAGGGAAGGGGTTCCCACAAAAATATTTTGTAGGGCAAAGTGTTTTTTAAAAGTCCCCGGTTTAAATATTTTGCCTTAGATACTTTCAAATTTTCCCTCCCAAAATTTTCGGATCCCCTATTTTAAAAGGGCTTAAAATTTACCATGTAAACCCTTTTCCTTTTTTTCAAAAAAGTTTTTTTCCAAAAATTCTCTTTAAAATTTTTCCCAAATTTTTAAACTCATGGACATGGGGGAAATGTATTTTTTTTTCCTTTTTTTTAAATTTTTTTTTCAAACTTCTCTTTAAAAAGTTTTTTAAATTTTTTTTCATGGACATGGGGAAAAGTTTTTTTTTTTATTTGCCATAAAAAATTTGGGGGCCCAAAAAGGGAAAAATTATCATTTACCCGGGAAAAAAATTTGGAAATCCATTTTAAAAACCAAAACGGGGTGAAGAGGTTAAAAAGTTTAAAAAATTTAAATTTTTTTTTTTTAAGGCTAACAATCAAAAAAATCGCTCAAGGGGTGTGTTTCTTCAAGGGGTTTCCCCCAATTTTTTTTTTTTAAAAAAAAGGCATATTCCGAATCAAAAAAAGTGTATCTTAGTGCCTTGGTTTATTTAATTTTATTGTTTTTTTAAACCAAATAGCCCTAAATACCCCGGGCCCTCAGGGGGTGTAGGGGGCCCCCTGCCCAAACCCCAAAAGCTTAGTTAAAAGCCCCAGCCCCTTTAAAAAAATTGGGGCATCGTCTTAATGGCCCCTGAAAGCCAAAAGTTTTGTTAAAAAATGGGACAGCCTTAAAAAGATTTTTCGGGATTTCCCGGTCCCTTTAACCCGGGCCCCCGCAAGGGCCAAAAAACTTAGTTAAATGCACAGCCTTAAAAGATTGTGGCATTTAAGGTCTTAATGGCCTCCCGCAACTAAAAAACTTAGTTAAATGCACAGCCCCTTTAAAAGATAGTGGGATCAAGGTCTTAAGGGGCCCCCTGCAAGCTAAAAGCTTAGTTTTTAAATGCACAGCCTTAAAAAGATTTTTGGCATCAAGGGGCTTAAAGGGCCTCCTGCAAGCCCCAAATGCTGAGTTCAAAATGCACAGCCCTTAACAGATTGAAGCATCAAGGTTTAAAGGCCTCCCGCAAGCTAAAAACTTTTTGTTTAAATGCACAGCCAAAAAAGATTTTTGGCATCAAGGGCTTAATGGCCTCCTGCAAGCTAAAAGCTTAGTTCAAAAGGGAAAAAGCCCAACATATTGTGGCATCAAGTTCCCTTAAAGGCCATCCTGCAAGATAATAGTTTAGTTGTAGACCACAGCCCAAAAAGATTGTGTCCTGAAAAGGGCTTAAGGCCTTCCTGCAAAAATTTAAGGTTTGTTGAAAACCACAGCTCCAAAAAGATTGTGGCCCAAAAGGGCTAAATGGCCCCCTCCGCAAAAATTTAAAAGTTTAGTTGAGAACCCCAGCACCAAAAATATTTGTGCCTGAAAAGGGGTTTTTTGGCCCTCCTGCAAAAAAAATAGTTTAGTTGTAGACCAAAGTTTTCCCAAAATATTGGTTTTCCTGAAGGTTTTTTAATAGCCACCGCAAGTAAATAGCTTAGGTGTAGACCACCCGCCCCAAAACAGATTTTGGGCCTGAAGGTCTTTGGCCATCCCCGCCCAAATAATACTTAGTTGTAGAGCACAGCTCTCACATATTGTGTCCTGAAGGTCTTAATGGCCTTCCTGCAAAAAATAATAGTTAGTTTTTAGACCCCAGCCCCCAAAAAGAAATTTTGTCCTGAAGGTCTTAATGGCCATTTTTTGGCAAGATAATAATTTTGTTGTTTGACCACAGCTTTCCCAAAAAATTGTTCCTGGGAAAGGGCTTAATGGCCATCCTGCAAAAAATAGATTAGTTTAGACCACAGCCCCCAACATAATGGGCCTGAAGGTCTAAAGGCCCCTTCCCGCCCAAAATAAAAAATTTTGTTGAAAAACCCCAGCCCCCAAAATATTGTGTCCCGAAAAGGGCTTAAAAGGCCATCCTGCAAGATAGTAGCTTAGTTGAAGACCACAGCTCCAACATATTGTGTCCTGAAGGTCTTAAAAGGGGCCCTCCCGCAAGTAAAGAGCTTTTGTTGTAGACCCCGTCCAACATGTTGTGGCCGAAGGTCTTTAAAGGCCATCCTGCCCAAAATTTAAAAGTTTAGGGTTTTAGACCACAGCTCCAAAAAATAAATTTTGTTTAAGGTCTTAATGGCCCCTCCTTCAAGTTAATAGTTTTGTTGTAAAACCCCAGCTCCAACAGATTGTGGATGAAGGTCTTAATGGCCCCCCTGAAAAATTTAATTTGTTTTGTTGTAGACCCCAGCTCCAATATATATTGTGTCCTAAAGGTCTTAAAAGCCGCCCCCGGCCAAAATTTAAAGTTTAGTTTTTTAGACCCCAGCTCCAACAGATTGGCGGCATGAAGGTCTTAATGGCCATGCTGCAAGATAATAGTTTAAATTTTAGACCCCAGCTCTAAAAAAATTGTGTCCTGAAGGTCTTAATGGCCATCCTGCAAGTTAATAGTTTAGTTGTAGGCCACAGCTCCCAAAAGATTGGCATGAAGGTTTTTAATGGGCCCTCCGCAAGATAATAGTTTGGTTGGAGACCACAGCTCCAAAAAATTGTGCCTAAAGCTCTTAATGGCCGCCCTGCAAGTTAATAGGGTTTGTTGTAGACCCCAGCTTCCCAAAGAATTTTGGCCCTGAAGGCCTTTAAAGGGATCCTGCAAGATAATAGTTTGTTGTAGACCACAGCTTAACCCTATTTTGTCCGGGAAGGGTTTAATGGGGCCCTCCTGCCGATAATAGCTTTTGTTGTAGACCACAGCTCCAAAATTGTGTCCCGAAGGACTTTTTTGGCCCTCCTGCCAAAAAAAAAGTTTGGGTTTTAGACCCAGCTCAAAAAATTTTTTGGGCCTGAAGGTCTTTTTGGCCATCCTCAAGAAATAGATTAGTTGTAGAGCCAGCTCTAACCGATTGTGGGTTTAAAAGGGCTTTAAAGGGCCTCCGCAAATTGATAGTTTTGTTGTAGAGCACAGCTCTCAACATTTGTGGCATGAAGGCTAAATGGCCTTCCCGCAAGTAAAAAAACCCTTTTTTTTTAGAACCCCAGCTCTAAAAGATTTTGGGCTTTAAGGTTTTTAATGGCCCCCCCCGCAAGTTAAAAAACTTTAGTTGTAGAGCACGGGTCTAACAGATTGTGTCCTGAAGGTTTTTAATGGCCATCCCGCCCAAATTTAAATTTTTAGTTGTAGAGCACAGCCTAAAAAGATTTTGTCCCGAAAGGGCTTAATGGCCAAACCCGAAATTGATAGTTTAGTTGTAGGCCGCTCCACATATTTTGGCATGAAGGTGTAAATGGGCCCTTTCCCGCAAGTAAAAAAAATTTTTTGTAGAACACAGCTCTAAAAAGATGTGTCATGAAGGTCTTAAAGGCCACCCCCCAAAGTTTTAAAAACTAGTTGTAGAGCACAGGGTCTAACAGATTGTGTCCCCGAAGGTCTTAATGGGCCCTCCCGCAAGAAAAGTTTAGTTGGGAGACCAAAAGCACCCAAAATATTTTTGTCCTGAAGATTTAATTGCCAAACCGCAAGTTAATTTGCTTAGTTGGGAGAGCACCCTGGTTAGGGGAAATGGGATTATATTTTTTTTTTAACTTTTAACAAAAAATTTTGGGGGTTGATAGCCCCACAACACTTTGTGTTTGGCCATTTAGTTTGGGGTTTCTGCAACCATTTTGGAGGTTGGGCAGCTTTACAACCCAGCATTGCATGTATTATAAGCCTTTTGGACTACAATGCTGGGCAATTTTCATGCACTAAGGGCATTTTTGTTACTGAAGGGTTGGCTCGAGTTTCCCAAGGGGCAACCCCTTTATTTGGTGGAAAGGGGCCGGGGTTCAAATCCCGTCGAGCCGGGAATCCCGAATGAAGTTTTTTTTTGAGGTTTTCCTCAGCGTTAAGCGAATGCAAGGGATTTCCCGGGCCCTCCCCTTTAAATTGTCCTATCCGCAAAATACCTGTTAGACACCCGAAGAGGGGCATGAATTGCACCCTAGGGAAGGGGTTCCCCCAAAAAAAATTTATTTAAAGGGATGTGTTTAAATGCACGGTAAATATTTTGCCTTAGATTTCTTTTTAAATTTTTCATCAAATTTTTCGGAACTCTATAAAGGGGCTTAAAAATTTACTCGATGTAACCTAATTTTTAATTCTATCCTTTTTTTCAAATGGTTTTTTTTTTTTTTTTTTTTAAACCCTTTTCTAAAATGGGCAATTTTTTTTTTCCTGGAATAAGGGAAAAAGGGAAAAATTTTTTTTTGCCATAAAAATTTGGGGGCAAAAAAGGGAAAAATTATCATTTACCCCGAATAAAATTTGGGGGTCCATTTTAAAAGGGCCCCAGGGACGAAGAGGTTAATAAAATTAAAATAATTTTTTTTTTTTTTTGCATAAGGCTAATTTAAAACAAAAAAACGCTCAAGGGGTGTGTTACTTAAGGTCAAATTTTTTTAAAAGGCATATTCCGAATCAAAATAGTGTTTTTTAGTGCCTCCCCGGTTATTTAAACTATTTTTTTAACCCCTAGCCATACTAAAACCCCGGGGGCCCCCAGGGGGGGTAGGGGGCCTCCCCGCAAAACCCCTAGTTGTTAACTGCACCCGCCTTAAAAAATTTTGGAAACGTCTTATGGCCCCCGCAAGCCAAAAAACTTAGTTTAAAAGCCCCAAAACCTTTAAAAGATTGTCGATCCAGGTCTTAAAGGGGCCCCCTGCAAGCCAAAAGCTTAGGTTTAAAATGCACAGCCTTAAAGTTGTGGGAACAAGGTCTTAAAGGGCCCCCTGCAAGCTAAAAAACTTAGTTACACTGCACAGCCTTAACAGATAAAATGGCCCTCCCAAGGGCTTAATGGCCTCCCGCAAGATAATGGTTTAGGTTTAAGGGCCCCCCGCTCCAAAAAAGATTTTGGCCCGAAGGGAAATTTGGGCCAAACCTGCAAGATAATAGTTTAGTTGTAGACCCCAACACCAAAAATTTTTGGGGTCCTGAAAGGGGTTTATGGCCATCCCGCAAAATAATGTTTTGGGTTTTAGACCAAAGTTCCAACATATTGTTTTCCGGGAAAGGTTTTTTAATAGCCATCCCGCAAGTAAATAGCCTTTGTTTTAGACCACAGCTCCAAAAAGTTTTGTCCTGAAGGGGCTTATGGGGCCCTCCCGCAAGAAATACTTATTGTAGGGCCACAGCTCTAACATATTGTGTCCTGAAGGTCTTAAAAGGCCCATCCTGCAAGATAATAGCTTAGTTGTAGACCACAAACTCCCCCAAAATTGTGTCCTGAAGTCTTTTAAAAGCCTTCCCGCAAGATAAAGGGTTTTTGTTTTTAGAACACAGATCCAAAGATAGTGTCCGAAGGTCTTAATAGCCATTTCCCCCAAGAAATAGTTTATTTTTGGGCCACCCGATCCAAAAAGAAGTGTTATGAAGGTTTAATGGCCCCTTCTGCCAAGGGTAAAAAGTTAAAGTTGTCGACCACAGCTCCAAAAATATTGTGTCCCGAAGTCTTAATGGCCATCCCCGCATGTAAGAGCTTTGTTTTTAGACCCCCAGCTCCAAAAATATTGGTCCCGAAGGTCTTAAGGCCATTTTCCCCCCCCCCCGCCCCCATAGAGCTTAGTTTTAGGCACGCTCCCAAAAATTTGTGTCCCGAAGGTCTTATGGGGCCCTCCTGCAAAATTTGGAGCTTAGGTTTTAGACCCCAGGGTCCAAAAATATTGGGTTTGAGGGCTTAATGGCCATCCTGAAAAATAGTAGCCTTTGTTGTAGTTTCCCCAGGGTCCAACATATTGTTTTTCCTGAAGGTCTTTAAAGGCCAATTTCCCGCGAGATAGTAGCTTAGTTGTAGAAACAGCTCAACCCTATTGGTCCTGAAGGGCTTTAAAAGGCCATCCCGCAAAATAGTAGCCCTTTGTTGTAGTTTCCCCAGCTCCAACATATTGTGTCCTGAAAGGGTTTAAGGCCATCCTCCCCCCAAAATTTTAAGCTTAGTTGTAGACCACAGGGTCCATCATATTTTGGGGTGAGGGTCCCAAAAGGCCATCCTGCAAGATAGAAGCTTAGTTTTAGACCACAGCTCCAAAATAAAAGTGTCTGAAGGTTTTTTTAAAGGCCATTTCCCGAAAAATAGTAGTTATTTTTAGACCACAGCTCCCAAAAGATGGTTTTCCGGGAAAGGGCTAAATGACCATCCCGCCCAAAATAATAGTTAAGTGGGAGACCACAGCTCCAACATATAGTTTCCGAAAATCTTAATGGCCTTTCCCGCAAGATAATGGTTTAGTTGTAGGGCCCCAGATCCAACAGATAAGTGTCCCGAGGTCTTAATAACCACCCCAAGATAATGTTTAGTTGTAGACCACAGATCCAACCCAAGTTTTTTTCCTGAAGGTCTTAATGGCCTTCCTGCCAAAAATAAAAGTTTTAAATGGGCGACCCCAGCTCCAAAAATATGGGGTCCTGAAGGTTTTAATGGCCATCCCTGCGAGATAGTAGCTTAGTTGTAGACCACAGCTCCAACATATTTTGTCCCGAAGGGTTTTTAATGGCTATCCTGTAAATTAATAGCTTATTGGAGAAAACAGCTCTAACCCGATTGTTTTCCTGAAGGCTTAAGGGCCTTTCCCGCAAGTGAATAGATTTTTTTAGGTTTACAGCATAACAGATTTTTGCATGAAGTCGTCAGGCCATCCCGAATTTTAAAAGATTAGTTGGGAGAGCTCAGTTTTAATAAATTGGTCCTGAAGGGTTTTAAGGGCCCTTTCCCGCAAGGAATAAGTTTGGGTTTTAGGCCCCAAAACTATAACAGATTTTTTGCATTTAAGTTTTAAATGGCCATCCTGCAATTTAATAGATTAGGTTTTGAGCACAGCCTAACAAAATTGTGTCCCGAAAGGGCTTTAAAGGCCCTCCTGCAAAAATAAATAGTTTAGCTGTTTTTAAAAGCACAGGTAAAAAGATTGTGGGATAAAGTCTTTAAAGGCCCTCCCGCAAATTAATAGTTTAGTTTTAGGGAAAGCTCTAAAGATTGGTCCTGAAGGGGCTTAATGGCCGTCCGCAGGTAAAAAGATTTGTTGTAGAGCACAGCGTAAAAAGATTGTGGCTAAAGGTCTTAATGGCCATCCCGCAAAATTTAATTTGTTTAGTTTTAGAGCACAAACTCCCCAAAATATTTTTGGCATGAAGGTCTTAATGGCCCTTCCCCGCAAGTAAAAAAACTTATTTGTTTGAACACAGCTTTTAAAAAAAATTGTGTCATGAAGGTCTTAATGGCCACCCTGCAAGTTAAAAGCTTAGTTGTAGAGCACAGCTCTAACAGATTGTGTCCTGAAAGGTTCTTAAAGGCCATCCCCCCGGGAAGAAATAGCCTTTGTTGTTTTAAAAAAAAGCTCCAACATATTTTGTCCGGGAAAGGGCTTAATGACCATCCTGCAAGATAGTAGTAAGTTTTGGACCACAGCTCCAACATATTTTTGTCCTGGGAAGGGCTTAAAAAAAAGGCCTCCGCAAGATAGTAAAATTAGTTGTGACCTCAGCTTAAAATATTGTGTCCTGAAAGGGCTTAATGCCCCTCCTGCAAGATAATAAATTTAGTTTTTTAGACCCCAGCTCCAAAATTGGTCCTGAAGGTTTTTAATGGCCATCCTGCAAGAAAAGTAGCCCCCGTTTTAGACCCCAGCTCCAAAAATGTTGGGGCCCCGAAAGGGGCTTAAGGGGCCCTCCTGCCCAAAATAGTAGCTTAGGGTTTTAGACCCCAGCTCCAAAATATTGTGTCCCTTTTTGGTCTTAAGGCCATTTCCCGCAAGATAGTAGCTTAGTTGTAGACCCAAGCTCCAAATATGTGCCTGAAGGGGCTAAATGGCGATCCTGCAAAATTAAGAGCTTAGTTTTAGACCACAAAACTCCAACATTTTTGTGTCCCGAAGGTCTTAATGGCCATCCTGCAAGATAATAGTTTAGTTGTAGACCCCAGCCCAAAATTTGTGTCCTGAAGGTCTTAATGGCCCTCCTGCAAAATGTTTCTTTGTTGTAGAAACCCCAAACTCCAACAGGGGTTTTTCCTGAAGGTCTTAAAAGGGCCCTCCTGCCCCAAAATAATAGATTTTGTTGTAGACCCCAGTCCAACCCTTATTGGGTCCTTAATGTCAAATGGCCATCCGGGAAGTTAATAGTTTTGTTGTGGGCCACCGCTCCAAAAGATTGTGGCATGAAGGTTTTTAATGGCCCCTTTGCAAGTTAATAGTTAGTTGTAGACCACAGTTTAACAGATTTTGGCAGGGAAAGGGCTTAAGGCCATTTTTTCCTTTCAAGATAAAAAGTTAGTTGTAGACCCTTGCTCTAACCTATTTTGTCCTTTAAGGTTTTTAATGGCCATTTTGCAAGATAATAGCTTTGTTGGGAGACCACAGCTCCCCATATTTTGTCCTTTAAGGTCTTTAAAGGCCCTCCTGCAAAATAAAAGTTTGTTGTAGACCACAGCTCCCCCCAAATTTAGTCCCGAAAAGGGCCTTTTTGGGCCCTCCTGCCCAAAATAAAAAGTTAGTTGTAGACCACAGCTCCCCCAAATATTGTGTCCTGAAAGGGCTTAATGGCCATCCGCAAAAAAAATAGTTTTTGTTTTTAGGGGCACAGCTTACAATTTTTGGCATGAAGGTCTAAATGGCCTTCCTGCAAGTAAAAAGCTTTTTTGTAGAACACAGCTCTTAAAAAGATTGGTCCCGAAGGTTTTAAAGGCCCACCCTGCAAGTTTTAAAACTTATTGTAGAGCACAGTCTAAAAGATTGTGTCCTTTAAGGGCTTAATGGGCCCCCTGCAAAATTTAAAAGCTAGGTTTGTAGAGCAAAAGCTCTAAAAAGTTGTGGGCCTGAAAAGGGCTTAATGGCCATCCTGCCCAAAATTTAAGTTCCTTTTTTGAGCACAGCTCTCCCCAAAAATTTGGCATGAAGGATTTAAAAGGCCTTCCTGCAAGTAATAAACTTTTTTTTAGAAACCAGCTCTAACAGATTTTGCCTGAAGGTTTAATTGGGCCCCCCTGCAAGTTAAAAGGGGTAATTGTGAGCACAGCCCCTAAAAGATTGGGCCTGAAGGGCTTAATGGCCATCCTTTTAAATAAAAAGCTTTGTTGTAGAGCCCCAGCTCTAACCGGGTTGGTCCTGAAGGTTTTTAATGGCCTTCTGCAAGTGAAAAAGATTATTTTTTGTAGTGCACAGCTATAACAGAAATTTTTGCAGAAAATTCTTTAAAAGGGCCATTCCCGCAATTTAATAGATTAGTTTTTAGAGTTTAGTTTAATAGATTTTTCCTGAAAGGTTTTTTAAAAGGCCTTCCTGCCAAAATGAAAAAGATTAGTTGTAGGCCCCAGCTATAAAAAGATTTTGCATGAAATTCTAAATGGCCATCCGCCAAATTTTAAAAGATTAGTTTTTAGAGCACAGCTCTAAAAGATTGTGTCATGAAGGTCTTAATGGCCATTTCCCTGCAAGTTAAATAGCTTAGTTGTAGAGCACAGCTTTAAAAAAAATTTTGGCATAAAGGTTTTTAATGGCCATCCTGCAAATTAATAGTTTTGTGTAGGCCCCAGCCTAAAAAGATTGTGTCCTGAAGGGCTTAATGGCCGTTCCCGCAAGTAAATAGATTAGTTTTTTAATTTGAAAAGCTGTAACAGATTGTGGAAAAAAGGTCTTTAAGGCCATCCCGCCCAAAATTTAAAAGTTTGTTGGGAGAGCACAGTCTAACATATTTTGGGGGATTTAAGGTTAATGGCCTTTCCCGCAAGGGAAAAAGCTTATTTGTAGAACAAAGCTCTAAAAGATTGTGTCATGAAGGTCTTAAAGGGGCCCCCCTGGAAAGGGAAAAAATTTTTTTGTGAGCACAGCTCTTTAAAAGATTGTGTCCTGAAAAATCTTTTAAATTTCCATCCTGCAAGTTTAATAGTTTTGTTAGTGGCACAGCTTTAAACAGATTGTGTCCTGGGAAAGGGGCCCAAAAGGCCTTTCCCGCAAGGTTTAAAAGAAGTTGTAGTGCAAAGCTTTTAAAAAATTGTTGCATGAAGTTCTTAATGGGCCCTCCGCAATTTAATAGATTAGTTGTAGGGGCCCCAGCTTTAACGATAGTGGCATGAAGGGGCTTTTAAAGGCCCTCCCGCAAGTAAAAAGATTAGTAATGTTGAGTGCAAGCTCTAAAGATTGTGAATAATTGGCTTAAAGGCCACCTTCAAGTTAATAGCTTTGTTGAGTTTCACAGCACTAACAGATTGTGGCTGAAGGCTTTATGGCCCCTTTCCCGCAAGTTAAAAGCAAAGTTGTAAGCAAGCTTTTAACCGATTTTGGCATGAGGGTCTTTAAAGGCCAAACCTGCAAGGGTTTAATAGCCCAAAATTTTTAGTGCACAGTCTAAAAAAGATTGTGGCCTGAAGGTCTTTAAGGCCTCTTGCAAGATAATAGCTTAGTTGTAGAGCACATGGTTAGGCAAATGGGATTATAATTTTTTTTTTGTTAACTGTAACAAATTTTGGGCCCCCTTGATAGCCCACAAAAACTTCCCTGTTTTGGCCCTCAGTTTGGGGGTTTTTGCAACCATATTTTGGGGGTTTTACAGCTTCCCCAAAACCCAGATTGCATGTATTAAAAAGCCTTTGGACTACATGCTGGGGATTTGCATGCACATAAGGGAGGGGTTAATGACCCGGTTGGCTCGAGTCCCCAAGCGTTTAAATCTGATTCGGGGTCCCGGGTTCAAATCCCGTTTGAGACCGGGAACCCGAATTTAAGTTTTTTTTCGAGGTTTTCCCCAGTCGCTAATGCGAAGGGAAGGGATTCGGGGCATCCCCTTTCCCAAATTTTCCTATCCGCAACCAAACCCAGTTAGAAAATGAAAAGGGGGATGGGAAATTTCCCCCCTAGGAAACTTCCCACAAAAATTTTTATTGTAGGGCATGTGTTTTTAAAGTCACGGTAAAATTTTTTTTGGGCCCTTAAAATACTTCCCAAAACCATCAAAATTTTCGGTTTTTATTAAGGTCTTAAAAATTTTCTCGATAACCTTTTCCTTTTTTTAAATGTTTTTTTTTTAAACTTCTCTAAAAGTTCAATTTTTATTCATGGGGCATGGGGTTTTAAAAGTTTTTTTTTTTTTTTTTGCAAATGTTTTTTTTTTAAACTTTCTAAAAAGTTTAATTTTATCTAAAGGGCATGGGGGAACATGTATTTTTTTTTTGCCATAAAAATTTGGGGGCCCAAAAAAGGGAAAAATTATTTATTTACCCCGAAAAAAATTTGGGGTCCCTTTTAAAGGGCCACAGGGGGCTGAAGAGGTTAATAAAGTTAAAAATTTTTTTTTTCTGCTTTAAGGTAACAATACAAAGTAATCGCTCAAGGCTGTGTTACTTCAAAGGCAATATTTTTTTAAAGGGGATATTCGAAACAAAGAAGTGTATTTATGCCCTGGTTTATTTAAATTCCCATTTTTTTAACCCTAGCCATACTACCACGGGCCCTCAGGGGGTGGGAGGGGGCCCCCTGAAAAACCCCCAGCTTAGTTAAAATGCACAGCCTTTAACCCAAAATTTTGGCTCGTCTTTAAAAGGCCTGGAAAACCAAAAAACTTAGTTAAACTGCACAGCCTTAACAGATTGTCGCATCCAGGTCTTAACGGCCTCCTGCAAGCCAAAAGCCTTAGTTAAAATGCACAGCCTTAAAAAGATTGTTTGGGACAAAGGGGCAATGGCCTCCCGCAAGCAAATTTTTATTGTAAGCAAGCAAAGATTGTGGCTAAGGTTTTAAAAGGCCTCCTGCAATTAAATATTTTTGTTGAACACAGCTCTACAATTGTGGCATAAGGTCTTAAAGGCCCTGCAAGTAAAAAACTTTTTGTAAACACAGCTCTAACAAATTTTGTCTGAAGGTCCCTTAATGGGCCACCTGCAAAAAAAAGTTTTTGTAGACAAGCCAACAGATTGTGTCCTGAAGTCTTAATTGCCATCCGCAAATTTTAAATTTATTTAGCCAGCTTTAACAGATTGTGTCCTAAAGGGCCAAATGGCCTCCGGGAAGTTAATAGATTAGTTGTAGTGCACACTTTAACAATTGTTCATGAAGTTCTTAAAGGCCATCCTGCAAAATTTTAAAAGATTAGTTTAGAGCTCACTTTAAAAGATAGTGGGGATGAAGGGCTTAATGGGCCCCCTGCAAATAAAAAAGATTAGTATGTTTTAGTGCACAGCTCTAACAATTTTTGGGAAAAATGGGCTTAAGGCCATCCTTTAAGTTAATAGCTTTGTTGTATGCACAGCACTAAAAATTGTGGCATGAAGGTCTTGATGGCCTCCGCAAATTAATAGCAAGTTTTAATGCACGCTTAAAAATTTGGCTGAGGGTCCCCTTTAAAGGGCCTCCTCAAGTTTAAAAGCAAAGTTTGTTGCACAGCTCTAACAGATTGTGGGGATAAGGGCTTTAAAGGCCCTTTAAGTTAATACTTTGTTTGAGCACATGGTTGGCAAAATGGATTATTTTTTTTTTTTTTTTTTAAATGTACAAAAAATTTTGGGGGTTGTGCCGCACAACACTTCGTTGTTTTTGGGCCTCAGTTTGTGTTTCTGCAAAAATATTTGGGGGTTGACAGCTTCACAACCCAGCATTGCATGTATTATAAGCCTTTTGGACTACAATGCTGGGCATTTGCATGCACATAAGGGCATGTGTTACTGACAGTGTTGGCTCGAGTGCTTAGCGCTCAACTCTGATTCGGAGGTCCCGGGTTCAAATCCCGTCGAGACCGGAAATCCTGACTGAAGGTTTTTTTTCGCGGTTTTCCTCAGTCGTTAATGCGAATGCAAGGGATTCGGACATCCCTTCACAATTGTCCTATCCGCAACATACCTAGTTAGACACCTGAAGAGGGGCATGAATTGCACCCTAGGAAGGCTTCCCACAAAAATATTATTGTAGGGCATGTGTTTAAATGTCACGGTTACTATTTTGCCTTAGATACTTTCAAATTCTTCATCAAATTTGCGGATCTCTATATAAGGTCTTAAACTTTACTCGATGTAACCTTATTTTTTAATTCTATCCTTTTTTGCAAATGTTTTTTTTTCAAACTTCTCTAAAATGGTCAATTTTTATCTCATGGACATGGGGGAAAATGTATTTTTTTATTTGCCATAAAAATTGGGGTCAAAAAGGAAAACTTATCATTTACCCAGAATAAAATTTGGAGTCCAGTTAAATGACCACAGGGACTGAAGAGGTTAATAAAGTTAAAATTAATTTTTTCTGCTATAAGGCTAATAATACAAAATAATCGCTCAAGGCTGTGTTACTTCAAGGTCAATATTTTTAACGGCATATTCCGAATCAAAGTAGTGTATCTTGGTGCCTCCTGGTTCATTTATAACTATTGTTTTTAACCACTAGCCATACTACCACGGGCGTCAGGGGGTGTAGGGGCCTCCTGCAAACCAATAGCTTAGTTAACTGCACAGCCTTAACAAATTGTGGCATCGTCTTAATGGCCTCCTGCAAGCCAAAAGCTTAGTTAAACTGCACAGCCTTAACAGATTGTCGCATCCAGGTCTTAACGGCCTCCTGCAAGTAAATGTTAGTTAAGCCCCAGCCTAAAATTTGCCAAGGCTAAATGGCCATCCTGCAAGTAAAGATCTTTTTAACACAGCCTAACATATTGTGGCATCCTAAGTTTAATGGCCTCAGCAAACTAGTTATGACAATTCCAACATATTGTGCTAAGGTCTTAATGCCATCCAAGAAAAGTTAGTTGTAGACCCACCTCAACAGATTGTGTCCTGAAGGTCTTTAAGGCCATCCTGCAAGATAATAGTTTAGGTGTAGACCACAGCCCAACATATTGTGTCCTGAAGTCTTAGCCATCCTGAAGTAATGAATTGTAGACCACAGCTCCAACAATTGTGTCCTGAAGGTCTTATGGCCATCCTGCATGATAGTATAGTTGAGACACATCCAACAATGGTCCTGAAGTTATTGACCATCCGCTCCAACATATTTTCCTGAAGGTCTTAAGGCCACCAAAATAAAAGTTTAAGCATCGCAGAACAGCTACAAGGGGTCAACTATTGTGTCCAAGGTCAATGGCATCCTAAGTAGTAGTTATTAGCACCACTGTCCGAAGGTTTTGGCCATCCTGCAAGTAAAGAGTAGTTTGAGACCAAGCTCAACATGTTGTGTCCCAAGGCTTATATGCCATCCTGAGTAATTTTAGTTGTACCCCACGTAAGCTATTGTTAAAGTTTAACATAATGCCGTTAAGGTTTTAGTTGTAACCCGAAGATTGTGCTTATGAAGGTCATGGCCCCAAAAATAATGTTTAGTTGTAACACGCTCCAACAGATTAAGGTTTAATGGCCATCCTGCAAGATATAGTTTAGTTGTAGACCACACCAACAGATTTCCAAGTCAACCTCCCAAGATAATAGTTAGTTGTAGCCACAGCTCTAAATGGTCCTGAAGGTTTAATGCCATCCTGAGATAGTTTTGTAAACACATCAAACATATTGTGCCCTGAAGTCTTAATGCCATCTTAATGATAGCTTGTAAGAAGGGGTAAGTTTTTGCCAATCTCAATGGCCTTCTGCAAGTGAATAGATTATTAATAGCTTAACAGATGTATGAACTATGCCCCTGCAATTTAATAGATTAGTTGTAGACACAGTTTAAAGATTGTGTCCTGAAGGTCTTAATGGCCTTCCTGCAAGTGAATAGATTAGTTGTAGTGCACAGCTCTAAAAATATTTCCCAAGATTTAATGGCCATCCGCATAAATATTTGTTTGAGCCAGCTCCAACAGATTGTGTCTGAATATAGTTGTTCCCAAATAAAATTTAGTTCAAGAATCTTTAAGCTTTGGCATAAAGATTTTATGGCACAGCTCAAAATTGTTGGTGAAGGTAAACCCCGCAAATTTAGTAGTTTATTTGTAGACCATAGCTCATAGTGGCAGAAGGTACTAATGGCCATCTTTAAAAAGCTTTTAAAAAACAGTTAAAAATATTGTGCATGAAGGTCTAAATGGCCTTCCTGCAAGTAAAAAGCTTTTTTGTAGAACACAGCTCTAACAGATTGTGTCATGAAGGTCTTAATGGCCTTCCTGCAATATATTTATTGTTGTAGCACAGCTTCAAATTGTGCGAAGGTCTTAATGCTGCCAGCAATTAATAGTTTTTTTTAACCCCAAAATTGTGTCATGAAGGTCTTAATGGCCATCCTGCAAGTTAATAGCTTAGTTGTAGAGCACAGCTCTAAAATGTTCTGGTCTTAAGCCCTCAAGATTTTGTTGAGACCACAGTCCAAGATTGGTCCTGAATCTTATTGCTTCCTGAAGTTTAATGTACCAGCTTAAAAAGTTAGTTGTCCCCCAAAATTGGTCGTAAGTCTATGCGCCGCAAGTAAGATTAGTTGTAGACCCGTCAACATTTGTGTCTAAGTCTAAATGGCATCCTGCAAGATAATAGTTTAGTTAACGGCTACATATGCCGAAGGTCTTATGCCATCCTGCAGATAGGTTTTAGTTGACCTAAATGTTGCCTGAAGTCTAAGGGCATCTGAATGAATAGCTTATGGCAACTCAACATTTGCTTAGTTTCGTAATGCATCCTCAGTTAAGTTGTGTAGACAAGTCCCAATTGGGCCCTGAAAGTTAATGCACCTGCAAAGAATAGTGTTGTAGCAACCAAAGCTTGCAAATTTTTGGCACATGTTAATTTATAGTTGTTAGACCACAAGCTCTAACATATTGTGCTGAAGGTCTTAATGCCTCTGCAAGTTAATAGTTAGTTGTAAAAGCTCCATTTGTGACTGAAGGATTTTTTGCCTTTCCCAAATAAAGTTTAGTTGTAGACCAGCTCAACATATTGGTCGAAGGTTTTTTGGCCATCCTGCAATAATTAGGAGTTAAAGCTTACAGATGTGCCTGAGGTTTATCATTCTGAATAAGATTTGAGGCAGCTAAAGTGTGTTGAAGTTTTGGCATCTGAAAATTGATATTATGTAAGCCTGCTCTACTTTGCATGAAGTCAACGGCTCCTGCAATAAAACTTTTTTTGACTCCTCAATGTGTAATGAAGTTAAGGCCCGCCGCAATTAAGCTAGTGTAGATCCGCAAAATCTTAGTTTAAGCCCTCCTCAAATAAGTTATTGATAAGGCTCTCAACAAAATTTTAATGCTTAGCCATCTGCAATTTTGTCAGGTTAAGCACCTCCAATATTGTGATGAAGGTTAAATTGGCTTCCGCAGTAATGGGTCTAGAACAGCTTAAAGATTTATGAACTTATATGGGACCCAATTAAACTATTGTAAGCAATTTAAGTTGTTTGATCTTTAATGCCATCGCAAAAACTTAGTGAACAGCTCAAAATGTGTCCTGAAGCTTAATTTTAGCAACATGAAAATTTTTGTTTGCACCATATAAATTGTTGCAAAAGTTCAAATGTTAATTTAATAGTTTTAGATCAGTTAATAGATTTTTGGGGAAGGTCTTAAGGCCTTACTCAGAATAGATGTTGTAGTCACAATTAAAAATGTTCTGAAGTCTAATGGCAAGCCTTCAAATTTAAAGATTAGTTGTAGACACAGCTCAACAGATTGTGTCCTGAAGGTCTTATATGGCTATGCAGTTAATAGTTAGTGAAAGCAAACTAGATATTTGAAAGGTCTTATGGCCATCTGCAATTAATAGTTTAGTTGGCACAGCTCTAACAGATGTGTATGAAGGTCTTAATGGGTTCCGGCATAAATAATAGTTGTTTGACGCGAACAGATTTGCATAAAGGTCTAAGGCATTGATTAATAGTTATTTGGGGAAACTCTCACAATGTGGGGGTCTTAATGGCCTCTGCAAGTATACTTATTGTGACACGCTCAACAGATTGGTCTGAGGTCTTAATGGCCACCTGCACAGAAAAAATTGTAAGCAACTAACAGATTGTGTCCTGAAGTCTTAATGCCATCCTGCAAGTTAAAGCTTAGTTGTATGCACAGCTTCAACAGATTGTGTCCTGAAGGTCAATGGCCTTAACTGCCACTAAATAGATTATTGTTAGCCACAGCTTTAACAGATTTTGCCTGAGTCTTAATGGCCACTCATCAAATAATTAGTTGTGAGCTCAGCTTAACATATGTGCCTGAAGGTCTTATGGCCATCCTGCATAAAGTTATAATTTGTAGTCACAGCTCAACAATTGTGTAAATGGTCTTAATGCATCCTTCAAGTAATAGCTTTGTTAGTACAGCACTAACAGATTGTGTCTGAAGGTCTTATGGCCACCTGCAAGTAATAGTAATTGTAGGCACAGCTCTAACAGATTGTGTCAAGTCTTAATGGCCTTCTGCAAGATAATGGTTTATTGAGAACATAGCAAAGCGATTATATTTTTTAATTTAAAGCATTTGCGTTAAAGAATGTTCTAGTGCCACAGTTGTGTTCGACTATTGGACCACTGCAAATACCAATTGTGAAAGCCATTTGATCAATGCTGGCATTTATGCCAAAGCATGTGTTACTGACGGGTTTGTAGCCAAGCGTCAACTCTATTCGGTGTCCGGGTCAATCGGCGACCTGCAACTAAATGCTTAGTTTTGAGGCTTCAACGATTTTGGAAGGCAATGGCTCCTGGCACTAAATTGTTATTCAACATCCAGTAATATTTAAGAGGCTAATGCCATCCTGCAAGCTACAATTATTATGCTAGCTTATAATTGTCACGGTCTTAATGCCCCTAGATATTTGAATTTTACAATTCAACATATTGGGCTTAAGTTTAATACCTATCTAATTCTTTTTTTGCACATTTATTGTCAATCTTAATGGCCATTTCTGAAAAAAATTAGTTGAAACCCCTTACATATTTGGGTCTTAATGGCCACTTCATTTAAAGTTAATTTTGAAATCCATTAAATGCCGGGATGAAGGTTATAGTTAAAATAGTTTTTAAAAGCTAAAACAGATGTCCGAAGGTCAATGCCCCCAGCAAATTTGTTAGTTCCAGACAAATATGTATCTAAGTTCTGGTCATCTTTAAAATTTTTCAAAAAACTATTGGGCCGGTGCATGCCTCCTGCAACCAATAGCTTGAACGCAATTAAAATTTTAGCACTCTTAATGCATCCTGAGCCAAAGCTTATTAGACTCACAGCTTTAAAAATTGTGATCCAGCCTTAAGGTCCTGCAAGCCAAAGTTTTAAATGCACAGCTTAACAGATGTGGCTAAGGCTTACTCCACTGAGTTATAATTTATTAAGCCACCCCAAAATTTGTCCTGAAGGTCTTATGGCCATCCGCTGAATATGTCTAAGTTGTAGACCACAGCTCCAACAGATTGTGTCGAAGTCAAAGGCCACCCGCAAGATATAGCATAGTTATAGACCCAGCTCAACAGATTGTCTGATGGTTTAATGGCCATCTGCAAGATTTCTTAGTTTTAACCACAGCTCAACATATTGTTTGAGTTTGATGCCACTGCAAGATAATAGTTAAGTTGTAGACAAGCTCCACATATGTGTCTAGCTTTTGGCCATCCTGAAATGATTGTGTAGACAGCTCAACATATTGTGTCCTGAAGTCTTATGGCCCATTGCAAATTATAGTTGTAGACCACAGCTAACAGATTTTGTTGTGGTCTAAGGCCACCTGCAAGTAAGTTTAGTTGTAGCCACAGCTCAAATTTTGGCTTGAAGGTCTAAGTACATCCTGCAAGTAATTAGTTGTAGACCACAGCTCCCACATATTGTGTCCTGAAGTTAAGGCCACCCAGTAAATTATTGTAGACCACAGTCCAAATTGTTTCCAAAGATTTAATGGCATCCGCAAGATAATAGTTATTGCAACAGCTTCAATGCCCTTTGGGAAGGTCTTAATGCTTGCTGAACAGCTAATTAGTGTTAAAAGGCTTAGCATCCTGCAAAAAGTATTTATTGTGTCCTCAGTAACATATTGTGTCATGAAGTCTTATGGCTAATCTAATGCCACTCAAGTAATAGTTTTGTAGACACAGCTCCAACATATTGTCCTGAAGGTCTTAATGGCCCTGCAAGATAATAGTTATTGTAGACACAGCTCCAACATATTGTTCTGAAGGTCTTTATGGCCATCCTGCGATATAGTTTAGTTGTAGACCACAACTCCAACAGATTGTCGCATGAAGGTCATAATGGCCATCCTGCAAGTAATAGTTAGTTGTAGACACAGCTCAACAGATTGTGTCCTGAAGGTCTTAAGGCCATCCTAAATAATATTTAGTTGTAGACACAGCTGAAATATTGGTTTAATGTCTTAATGCCTTCTTCAAGTTAATATTAGTTGTAAACACAGCTCAACATTGTTTGGGATGAAGGTCTTAATGGCCGCCTGCAAGTTAATTTTTTGTAACACAGCTCAACAGATTGTGTCTGAAGCTTAATGGCCCCCAATTGAATAGTTTGTTGTGACACAGCTCAACAGATTGTGGGAAAAGGGCTTTAAAGGCTTCCTGCAAGTATAGTTTAGTTGTAGGCCCAAACTCTAACATATTGGTCCTGAATTTTGCACCTGAATAATATGGCTTTTAGACAGCTCAACTTTGTTCCAAGTCTGAATGGCTCCTGCAAATATGGTTTGGACACTCAAACATTATGATTGAAGTCTTTATGGCTCGCAAATAGATTATTGTAACCAAGTCAAGTTGTTCTGGGGTCTTTATGCCATCTGCAAATGATAGTTTGCAGCCTCAAATGTGCATGAAGTTTTATGCCTTCCTGCTAAAGTTTTTTGTCGAACAAGTCTTAAAATTTGTTGAAGTCTTTAAACCTGCAATAAAGTTTAGTCTGTAGAGTCTAAAATTGTTCCTATCTGAATGGCCACTATTATTGCTTAGTTGTGTCACAGGTCAACATGTTTGCCTAAATTTAGTCCTTATGCAATTAGTTTAGACAGTCTAAATTTATGAGTCTAATCCTTGCAATAAAATGTTTTTTAAACACAGCTTAACAGATTGTGCATGAAGGCTTAATGGCCCCTGAAGTTAAACTTTTTTAGGCACAGTCTAACAGATTGTGGGTTAATGGCCATCTGCATTAATATTATTGAGATCAGTTTTTATGGCCCAAGTTATGGCTTCTGAATGATAATTATGAAGCACTGTAATCAATTGGCATATAAATTCTAAATGGCCATTGGAAAAAAAGTTATTTATGGCCCGCTTACCCAATGTCAAGTCTTAATGCGTCCGCGTTAAATATAGTTGTAAGACGCTGTAACGATTGCAAAGGTCTTAATGGCCTCCTGCAATTAATAGTTAGTTAGACCACACTTAATATGTGGCATAAAGGTTTAAGGCCTCCCCAAAATAGCTGTTGTAGCACGCCTAACAGATTGTGCATCAAGTTTCACCTGCATAAAGTTATTGTAGCACAGCTCTAAGATTTCCTGGTTTAAAGGCCTGCAGTAATAAGTGTATGACAGTTGTGGTCCTAAGCCAATGTTCTGCGGAAATGTTGAGGCAACTTAAAGTTTTTGAGTTTTTCATCCTAATTAATGAAGTTCGACTCCTTTCAAAGTCAGAATCTATGCACCTGAAGAAAGTAATTGATGAAGCTCAAAATTGTGGATTGTTTAATGTCACGTAATATTTGTTGTATGCCCTAAATTGTCATAAGGTCTTAGACCTGAGTAAAATTTTATCCCTTAAAGTTTTCAATCTTAAGGCATTGCAAGAATAGCAAAGTTTTAAGCTAAAATGGCAAAGGTTATCCCTTTCAGAATACTTAGTTTAAGCACATGGAGGAAAGGGGTTTAATTTTTTTTTTTAAGTAAAAATTTCATACGCCAAACTTCGTTTTGGCCATATTTTTTCGCCCAAATTTTTATTACGTCCACCCCCGTTGCATTATATATTTTATCAAACTCAGCTCCATGGGGAGGTTACACATGTTCTATGCAAGCCAACTTGATTCAGGTCCGGCAAAG
>JAMZAV010008581.1:0-114005 GCA_024449915.1 Sweltsa coloradensis
TGTACAAGAATAAAAACATACAAATAATAATTGCTTCTTTATTTTGCTAATTTTCTATTCCAAAAAACAATATCAATAATAATATTTGCCCCCTTTTTGACCACTTCCTGTAATTTATCCTAATATAATCGAAACCTAGGACAAAAAAACATAATTTTTTGTTCTGATTCTTTTCTGATTCATTCTCTCTTTCTGATTTACTATTTCCTTCAGTAAAATGTCAATTGTTTCTTTGGTATTAGTCATGCTATTTACATTATGTTCCATATATTTATGTAACTATGTTGTTTTATTTATTTTTATTACTTTTATTTATGAAACGTCTATCAGAATCAATTGAAAAACTGATTTACAAAGAGGACAACAAAACAAAACAAAAAGTTAAGAACGTAGTTTTATTGCGTGAAAATAAATATTAATTGACATGTTTCTGTGAATACCTTTGTTGACAAAATAAACACACATAACAAAAACTTGTAGAAATACAGCCAAACCTTACACACTCAAAAGGAATGAGATCTAAAAAAAAGGGCCAAGCTCATCTACCCTTCCACATAAACGTACAGTGTCCCATAACAGCATCCTCGAAAAGCTTTTCAAAATAGAATTTGCGATTATTAATTTAACGTAATAGTTTATCAAAGTTCTTTTTTTGTAATTAATTTAAACGTAAACATGCAAATTCTATTTTGCCAAGCTTTTCGAGGATGCTGTTATGGGACACTGTACGTTTATGTGGAAGGGTAGATGAGCTTGGCCCTTTTTTTTAGATCTCATTCCTTTTGAGTGTGTAAGGTTTGGCTGTATTTCTACAAGTTTTTGTTATGTGTGTGATCTCATTACTTTTTCAAGTTCCATTACAAAATTATTTGCTAAAATATAATATTTTTATCAAAGTTGATTTAAATTCTATGGTATTAGCAGTAACAATATAGGATGTAAAATATCTAGACCCGGATTCATGTACATCCTGGGTATAGGTGGTATAACCATGGTATAACGACGGTATAAGGACTGGACCCCAATTCTTGAGTTCGTGGGAGATGAGTTGAAAACGCAATTTGAAAACGAAGTCGTTTTCGTTTTCGAAGGAATTGGTATTCTTGAACGGTATCGTGGAAAACGTCATGGGTTGTGAGTTGAAAGCATTGATATTAAACCCCTATGGTTGAAAGAGTATCACGAAATCCAAACACTTTAAAAAGATTTGAGTATAGCAAAGAGCTCGAAAAAGTTCTATATTTATTCTAGATGGCAGTGCCTTCATAAACGAGGGCCAATCGAAAGACAAGTTGTATGAAATGATTTGATTGTTGCAATTATGTAAACAAACAGTTGAGCAAGTTCATATCAAAACAATGTTGTGCTGGCATAGGGTTGGCTAGGCTTGTCAAACATGTAATGTAAGTATAAATTTTACTAGTCCTATAGCCAAATGGAACTTTAGACCTACACTGTTGTATCATAAATAATTTTCTACATCTGGGCCTAGGCCAGGGACGGTTTCTGATTTGTTTTATGAGAGTATAATGACACCTTTTCTCGTTCCACACAAAGAAGAAAATGTTTAAATGTCCGCCATTTGTTTACGTATCGCACTTTCCCGCCTAACTCTGCTTATACCGTCAACAAGTGTCAAGTAACTATGGTTACTTGTTGATTATATGCCAAGTGTTTAAGGCTTATTTTAAAACCTTTATTTGGAAGCCTTCCAACAAACTTTTTCAACTTTTTTTTTCAAAAGAGACTATCATTCTATAACCTTAATGTCCATGTAAAATATGAACATTGTAGCCCCACCCGTCTGGTCAGAATCGCGGGCCGACGTATTATATGTTAGCAGTAGCTAGCAGTAGCTAACATCCTTAAAGTGATTTTGAGCATGTTTGAAGACATTTTTTCACCAAGAAGGAATGGTCGTACCCCAATAAAATTTGATGTGTTGTCAGGTACCTAAATCCCTCGATTGTGATAGTTTCAAGTTACACACTTACATGCGGCTGGGTAACACTCGAAATATTTGCCCCTTTTTGACCACTTCCTGTAATTTATCCTAATATATCGAAACCTAGGACAAAAAACATAATTTTTTGTTCCTGATTCTTTTCTGATTCATTCTCTCTTTCTGATTTTACTATTTCTTCAGTAAATGTTCAATTGTTGTTCTTTGGTATTTTAGTCATGCTATTTACATTTGTTTCATATATTTAATGTAACATGTTGTTTGTTAATTTTTTATTCTTTTATTATTAAACGTCTATCAGAATCATTGAAAAACTGATTTCCAAAGAGGACAACAAAAACAAAACAAAAATTTAAGAACGTACTTTTTATGCGTGAAAATAATAATTAATTGACATGTTTCTTGAATACCTTTGTTGACAAAATAATAATTGCAATACACATTTAATGAAAGTTTGGGTCTGATTTAATGTCCACTAATAAAGGTTGCTTTTTTAATTGTCTTGTTATTCAGAAATGATAACACATAAGTGTATTGTATCCAAATTCTTCACTTCCTGGTATAATGCATCACAAACGATAATCATACATACGCAAGATATCATTCACATTAACAAAGTGGCGTTTAAACGGCAAAACATATTCATCATACAAGCGTCGTAGTGTTCTACTATGATAACTGAAACACATAAATGAACATCCATATATTATTTATAAATATCTTAGGCTTTAGGGATAAGTTTTCTGCAAACATTTTTTAGAAACTCATTATTTATTCCCAACGTTTCGGAAAGCTAAGGTTTCTATTTCACTGGATGGTAAATCGAATCTCCTAAAAAAAACTAAAACTAACTAGAACAAATTAACAGTTTCTTGCCACTTACAACAAACCATTGAAATTTTAAATGATCTAATTGAAATGATTTCGGAACTGTGATGTTTGTTTATATACACTTATTTTTATAATTTGCTTTTTTACAATTTACTCATTTGTCCGGTAGTACCGCATTCGAGATACAGACAATTACCATTAAAAAAAAAACACCCAACGATCTTTATCAGGGTGGTGAAATTGAATCTTCGCTCATCTCACCAAAACTTGCACTGGTTTTTTGGTTTATTTTTATTAGGACGCGTCAATTGTTAGGTTCGTATGCACCACCTAAAGCCTAGGGGATATGGGGATGAGGGCCCAGCTGGTCGTTCATCGTCTTTTGTCTTCGTTATCATAGTTTGTGTCATCGTCGTCCGGGAGGTCTTCAAGAGAGGGAGGGGCTCGGTGCCCAGACGTACGCATTGCCAGAGCTTCGCCTCTAGTTTAAGTGAGTAATATATTCCGCTCTTACTAGCCGATATTTGCGAGGCGGACTTTTTATCTTGAAATCGCCTTTTACGATTGGCAGCGCCATGCTCTGGGCCTTCTTCTTCTACTCGAACACAGACGGGTAAATAAAGGCTCTTGCAATTGCGGAATGCTACTATTCATATTGTCATCTAAAGTGCTGTAACATAAATCATTGCCGGAACTTGCCGGATTTCCCGCCCTTTGTATCGTTGCTTGGATTCGATGTACTCATTGTATATGTAGAAGCGATGTAATTAAAGAGACACGACTCTTATATAATGTTAATAACTGGTCTACAATACACGGATCGAAACAGATTCAATACACATTGAATGTTGCCATACATAAATAGCGATATCTTTGAGGATGTGTGTAATTATCGTACAGTTCCTGTTTGCGAAGGAATCAAGGAAACGCTAAAAACAATCCAGGCTGTATTTCTTAAGGATGGTCTCTGTCGAGTTGTTATGGACACTCGAAAACATTTATTACATGCTTTATCAACAAAAAATATATTGATGGGGAACAATCCCAGACTGATTTAAAAGTTTGTGATTTTTTTTAAAATTTTTAGGGCGCCTCAACTTAGGTTTATATGCCCGGGCACTCTAACCTGTAGGCTTTAAAGTTTTTCACGGCGCCGGCCAGAGCCGCCTCCAGTTTTGGGAATATTTACGGTCCCAACAACAGTTTATGTTGGAAGATGGACTAATGCCACTTCAGTCGCCAGTTATATACAGTTGTTTGCTTCTGGTCCTCATTTTACCCCAGGCCCAGACCAAGTAGTCATAATTCCTACATAAAAATGTAACAATTTATTTGGATTAAGGGCGCACAACCGTGTGGTCATAAAGCGCAATCTCAAGATGCTCTAGCGTAAAGACCACTAAGACCACCACTGGGTCCAATACCCGGGCTAAGACGTGAGTATTCGTTTACTATTGCGAGTTGTTCAAAGAATTACACAAGAAATATACCCTCTGTGCCAGTATTGGCCGGACGAAAAGTCATAGACTTGGGATTAACCCCCCAGCGAAAGTTGAAGCTCATATTATTATAGGCGTTCTGTTTAAAAGAGGATTGCAATCACAAGACCGAACGTATTTACGAGAAGGAACTAGGGCGCTTCAACCTTGGGTGGGTAATATGGCGTCGCCTGTGCTATTGAGTTTTTATATTTTGACGTTGATTGAGTGTTCGATGTTTATATTGTTTAAAGTGGAGTATGGCCTAAATCAAATAAGAAACTGAAAGTGACAACTATCTAAGGTAGTTTTAGTTTGTATTGAGAATAAGAGCGCAGTCACCGTTAGGTCATGAAGGCGCCACTCTAATGCCTATGGAGGGGATAAGAGGAGGGGCCAAGCCACAGGAAGGGGGAGGAAAGGTTTGTGTTGTGACTTCGCGGTCGCCCGTCGGTTGTCAAAGGGAGGGGAGGTATCCTCGACGACGAATGCCACTGCCGCCTCTAGTTTCGGGAATAAAATACTCCTTTAAATACAAACAGATGTTTTCGAAATAAATGGACTTTTTTTTCTTGAATCGCCTTTTACGATAAGCATTATTCCACCCCGGGCCCTGATGGGTCTCTAGCGGCTAGCCTATAGGGGATGTGAGAGGACATCACCGTGATGGTCAGAACCAGCCACGGGTAGGGGACCAAACCACGACAAAGTCACGAGTTGCACTCCAATCTGATTAATTTCTTGTATCAAGACGCACACGCCAACTAGAGATGGTTGTAGACCACCTCGGTTGCTGGGCAGAAAGCGATGCTGGATATCTTCATCTTTCTCCCGGGTCCTAGGCTGGTTCACAGAGCCACGTCCATGATTCTCTGTGCGATCGAGACTTATAATGTGTAAGAACACGAGCTCTGATACAATCGGATTATTTCTTGTATCAAGACGCCCGGCCACTAAGATGGTTTGTAGACACCTCGGTTGCTGGCAGAGCGATGCTGGATATCTTTCTCCCTGGGTCCTTTGGTGGTTCACAGAGCCACGTCCAATGATTCTCTGTGCGACGAGACTTATAATGTATAAGACAAAGAGCTCTTAACAATCTGAGTATTTTCTTGTTCGAGACGCACGCCAACAAGATGGTTGTAGACACCTCTGTTGCTGGGCAGAGCGATGCTGGATATCTTCTATCTTCTCCCGGGTCCTAGGCTGGTTCCAGAGCCACGTCTCAATGATTCTCTGTGCACGAGACTTATAATGTATAAGAAAACACGAGCTCTTGTGTACAATCTGAGTTTTTCTTGTATCGAGACGCACACGCCAACATAAGATGGTTGTAGACACATCGGTTGCTTGGCAGAGCGATGCGAATTATCTTCTTCCGGGTCCTTTGGCTGGTTCACAGAGCCACGTCCAATGATTCTCTGTGCCGACGAGACTTATAATTAAAAGAACACGAGCTCTGTACATCTGAGTTATTTCTTGTATCGAGACGCAGCACGCCAACAAGATGGTTGTAGACACCTCTGTTTGCTGGGCAGAGCGATCTGGATAGTCTTTCTCCCCTCCCGTTCCTAGGCTGGTTCACGGCCACGTCCAATGATTCTCTGTGCGACGATACTTATAATGTATAGAACACGAGCTCTGTACAATCTGAGTTATTTCTTGTATCAAGACGCACCGCCAACTGAGATGGTTGTAGCACCTCGGTTGCTGGGGCAGAGCGATGCCTGGACATCTTTCTCCCGGGGTCCTAGGCTGGTTCACAGAGCCACGTCCAATGATTCTCTGTGCGACGAGACTTATAATGTAAAAAGACAGCTAGCTCTGTACAATCTGAATATTTCTTGTATCAAGACGCACACGCCAACTAAGATGTTTGGGCGACACCTCGGTTTGCTGGGCAGAGCGATGCTGTATCTTTCTCCTGGTCCTAGGCCTGGGTCACAGAGCCACGTACCATGATTCTCTGTGCGACGAGACCTTATAAATGTGTAAGAACACGAGCTCTGTACAAATCTGAGTATTTCTTGTATCAAACGCACAGCGCCACCTGAGATGGTTTTAGACACCCTTCGGTTTGCTGCAGAAGCGATCTGGATATCTTTTCCTGGGTCCTAGGCTGGTTCACAGAGCCAGCGTCCATGATTCTCTGTGCGACGAGACTTATAATCTCTTATAAGAACATTGACGAGCTCTGTACAATCTTAGTTGTTTTTCTGTATCAAGACACCACGCCAACTAAGATGGTTTAGACAACTCGTCTGGGCAGAGCGATGGCTACATATCTTCTCCGGGTGCCGGGCTGTTCCAGAGCACGTCCAATGATTCTCTGAGCACAAGACTTATTAATGTGATAAGAACACAGCTCTGTACATCTGAGTTATTTCTGGTATCAAGACGCACACGCCAACTAAGATGTTTGTATACACCTCGGTTGCTGGGCAGAGCGATGCTGGATATCTTCTCCTATTTCCTAGGCTGGTTCCCAGAGCCACGTCCAATGATTCTTTGTGTGACGAGACCTTAGTCCCGAATGTCATATCGTCCCTATGGGTTCCCCTTAGCTAGGGGAACCCCTTGGACTGTCAAATCGAGTTGTTTACTTTTCTTTGGTAGCATGGACTTTCCGCCTGCTGATGCTACATTCCTTGTTTATTTTAATGATTTTTGAAAGCGTGACGAGAATACATTTAGCAGTCTTTGTTTGCACTTTTCATTGCAATTTCACAAATATTCTTTATCACGAAGGCTAGGCATAGCCTTGAATGTTTAGCCCTTATTTAATCATGCGTCTACCCGAGGCCTAGGCATATTTAGAGGCATTTAATTCAAATAATAGACAAAATAGATTATTGTTGTTCGTTGCCTGTTGCCTAGTTGCTAGTCTAAACATAACCTAACATTTTAACTGGCAATTGGGTATTTTTTCACAATTATAGTATGATATAGATGGGCCTTGGTATTTGTACATGATCATTATTCATGATACCATACAAAAATTCAATACTAACGCGGAAATGATGAAATTCAGTATCTATTTGCAATAAATCGTGCTTGGCCTACCAAGGTCCAAACAATGACAAATGGCTGCCATGATCTACTTTGTCGCCAAATGAAGCCCCAAACTTGGAAAAATCACTCGATTTCGATCGTCATTTTCCCATACGATATACATTTACTGCATTGTAAATGTTAATCAGCATTTCTGTCTTGTATTTTAATTGAAATAATGCATCCTGGAAGCACACAGACATTTATTACATGCAAAGGTTATAAATTCAAGCCCATGCCAGGAGAACGGCTCGCTCCCTATGGGTGCCCTTTGGAGTCTTTCGGGAGCCCACGGGAGGCTCGAATCTTTATGTGAGGTACAAGCCTCCCTAGGGGTTCGCTTCAGTGAGGGCATTGAGCTCAAAAATCTTGGCAGAATAGTGAAAATTCTTAAAATTTCTTCATTTCGTGGACATATAGGAAACCTTCATTGAAATGCCATTCTCAAAATGTCTGGCTGTAACTTTGGGCCACAGGTCTGTTCAAAGATGGGGTAAAATATATAATTTCTCGTAGTTAGTGAATTCAAAAGTATAAATAGGGGGGTTCCACCCTTTAAAATAAAAACCTTTAAGACCTTAATCGGACGGTAACTTGCATCACGCCGATTTTCGGTAACATGCTAGGTAACCGATTGTCGGTTTTAAACCTGTAAACGTAAAGCCCGTGTTATCCATTGTGAATAGGAATTGTGACTTGTAGGGTCACTAGTATAGCGGTCAGCATTAACAGCCCCTACGATTCATAGAATTGTGACCAAAATGCACCGCTCGTTGCGTGCGTTTTGGCGTTATGCGTGATGTTATGTTTATGTTATGGTCATTTGTCAACGCGTTTTGCGTCGGTGCGCTGTTATGCATCCAAGGGTGTTGCTGGTTAGCCTAATGTGCTTGCATGGGCGATGGCGACGAAGATTCGTTATTACTACTGAGTAAGAAAAATCGTATTTTCCAAATATGTCAACAATCATATAATATATCCTGCTACCTAATAGTGACCTGATAATCGATAATATCTATTTAATCACTATAATTTCACACTGGTAAATTTCACTCATAGATAGAATGTCTTACTAAGGAGCACCGTAAGCAATTAGGGCCGCATCACATTCAATAAGCGTTGTTTGCAGTTATATTGTTATAATGCTAGAAGAGGGGAGTATATTACTCCCCGATCTAGAAGCAAGCTCTGGCAATCGTCGTCAGGGATCACCTCCACTTTTCCTTGTCGACCTCCCTGTCGACGATGACAGTGATCAAACTAACGACGACAAAGACTATGACGCCACGACGTGAGAACACCCCCTTTCCTCCCCCACCCCGTGGATGGTTATGACAGCATCCCCTAGGCTAAAGTGGTGCATTGTGACTAAGAGATTTGCAAAAATGTTGGAAGATTCACCCACGGAGTTTTTTTAAAGTTGCAATATCCCTCAAATTCAGTTCGCACATGAAATCTTTGTATTGTGATTGAATGATCACCATTTCCAATTCGCGAATTTTCGCGATATTTTTAGTTGAGAACCGCGAAACTAGTGGCGATAAGGTCCCCCTCTGAAAATTATTATATTATACTGAGTTTTAGACTCTAAACACAATTTTTTTAAATTTTTTAAAATTTTTTTATTCATTTATTTAAATGAGCAATTGTTTCTATTAAACGCGAATTAGGTCACGAAATTTCAATAAATATTCCTGGGTGGTAAATGATGGAGGTGCCAGGTCAAAGAGCGATTGTGAGATCGTAATATCGTTTGTACATGAGTTTTCTCAAAATACTTCATATCAAAATATCGACATTACACAAAATGCATAATTTTCGTAATTTTGGTGGAGGTGCGGGAAGTCGACTTAATCCTATTAAACTATCTAAAGTTGAAAACGAAGCTGAAAACTGAGCTTAACATTAAAAGTGATTCCTCACTCTCATGGCTTGTTTTTCTTTAAATTAATCATGGTCCTGGAATTTGTGATACCGATTATTTAAAACTCCTTTCTGTGCATATCAAATGATTTTTTTTAATAATTACTAAAATCAAGGATTTTAATTTTTTTAAGCGCAAATTTTCAAACTAAACATTTTGCACATCTCTAATTAGTATTTAAAGGTGAACTCTTCCTTAATCCCAAATAATAGACCCTCACCAAAAAATATTCGGTATAAACCGGTATACCGGTTAATACAAAAATATGGTTAACCGTATATTTCGCACGAGTTTTTTTCCGCTTTCTGAGAATTATCTATTTTAACCCATCTTTGAACAGACCTGTGCCCAAAGTTACAGCCAGACCATTTTGAGAAATGGCTTTTCCAATGAAAGTTCCTATATTTCCACTGAATGAAGAAATTCTTAAGACATTTTCACTGATCTGCCAATATTTTGAGCTCAATGCCCTCACTGAAGCGAACCACCCTAGGGGAGGCCTTGTACCTCAACATAAGATTCGAGCCTCCGATGGGCTCCCGAAGGACTCCCACAGGGCACCCATAGGGAGCGTACCGTTCTCTCTGCGCATTGGGTTTGAATTTATAACCTTTTGCATGAATTAAAATGTCTGTGTGCTTCCAGGAGCGTTATTTCATTAAATACAATACAGTAAATCTGTATTAACATTTTCATTCAATGAGTAAATGGAATTATTATGGTGGAAATGACCGATCGAAATCGAGTGTTTTCCAGTTTTGGGGCTTCATTTGGCGACAAGTAGATCATGGCAGCCATTTTTTCATTGCATTTGTAACCTTGGTAGGCCCAAGCACGATTATTTTGCAAATGATACGCTTTCTACATTTCGCGTTCTTATTGAATTTTTGTATGGTATCTGAATAATTATCATGTCAAACAGCCCCTCTATATCATAGCTATCATTGTGAAAAAATACCAATTGCCAGTAAAATGTTATGGTTACTGTTTAGACCAGCAACTAGGCCACTAGGCAACGAACAACATAATCTATTTTGTCTATTTATTTTGATAAATGCCTATAACATAGGCCTCGGCCTAGGGTAGACGCATTTGATTAAAAAGGGGCTAAACATTCAAGGCTATGCCTAGCCTTCGTGATAAAAGCATATTTGTGAAATTGCCAATGAAAGTGAAAGCAATGACTGCTAAATTATTCTAGTCAACCGCTTTCAAATCATGAAAATAACAAGGAATGTAGCATTCAGCAGGCGAACTCCTGCTAACAAAAAAAGTACACACAAACTCGATTGACACAGTCCAAGGGGTCCCTAGCTAAGGGAAACCCATAGGGACGACTATGAATTCGGGCCTTAAATACTGTAAAGACACAGCTCTGTACAATCTGAGTATTTCTTGTATCAAGACGCACACGCCAACTGAGATGGTTGTAGACACCTCGGGTTGCCTGGGCAGAGCGATGCTGGATATCTTCTCCCGGGTCTAGGCTGGTTTCACACAGTAGCCACGTCCAATGATCTCTGTGCGACGATACTTATATGGTATAAGAACACACGAGCTCTGTACAATCTGAGTTTATTTCTTGTATCAAGACTCACACGCCACTAAGATGGGGTTTGGGTTAGCCACCTTGTTTGGCTGGCATAGCGATGCTGGATATCTTCTCCCGGGTCCTAGGCTGGTTCCAGAGCCACGTCCAATGATTCTCTGAGCGCACGAGACTTATAATGTATAAGAACACGAGGCTCTGTACAATCTGAGTTTATTTCTTGTATCAAGACGCACATACGCCAACTTAAGATGGTTGTAGACAACTCGGTTGCTGGGCAGAGGCGATGCTGGATATCTTCTCCCGGTCCTGGGGCTTGTTCACAGATAGCCACGTCCATGATTCTCTGTGCGACGAGACTTATAATGTATAAGAACACAGCTCTTAACATTCCTGCGTTTATTTCTTGTACCAAGACGCACACGCCAACTAAGATGGTTGTAACAACCTCGTTGCTGGCAGAGCGATGCTGGATATCTTCTCCCCGGGTCCTAGGCTGGTTCACAGAGCCAACGTCCCATATTCCTCTGTTGCGACGAGACTTATATGTATAAAACACGAGCTCTGTACAATCTGAGTTGTTTCTTGTATCAAGACTCAACACGCCAACTAAGATGGTTTGTAAGACAACCTCGTTCGCTGGGCAGAGCGATGCTAGTATATCTTCTCCCGGGTCCTAGGCTGGTTCACAGAGCCACGTCCAATGAGTCTCTGTGCGACGAGACTTATAATGTATAAGAACACGAGCTCTGTACAATCTGAGTTGTTTCTTGTATCAAGACGCACACGCCAACTAGCGGGTTGTAAGAGCACCTCGGTGCTGGGCAAAGCGATGCTGGATATCTTCTCCCGGTCCTAGGCTGTTTCACAGAGCCACGTCCAATGATTCTCTGTGCGCGGAGACTTATAATGTATAAGACCAAACGAACTCTGTAACAATCTGAGTTTATTTCTTGTTATCAATGAGCACAGCCAACTAAGATGGGGGTGTAGAACACCTCGGTTGCTGGGGCAGAGCGATGCTGGATATCTTCTCACCCGGGTCCTAGGCTGGTTCACAGAGCCACGTCCAATGATTCTCTGTGCGACGAGACTTATAATTATAAGAACACCGAACTCTGTACAATAGAGTTTTATTTCTTGTACCAGACGCACTTGACGCCAACTAAGATGGTTGTAGAACACTCGTTTTTCTGGGGCAGAGCGATGCTGGATATCTTCATCCCGGGTCCTAGGCTGGCTTGGTTCACAGAGCCAACGTCCAACGATTCTCTGTGTGACGAGACTTATAATGTATAGAACACGAGCTCTGTACAATCTGAGTTATTTCTTGTATCAAGCGCCACGCAATAAATGGTTTAACACCCTCGGTTGCTGGCGACGATGCTGGATATCTTCTCCCGTTGTGGGTCCTAGGCTGGTCACAAGCCACGTCCAATGGATTCTCTGTGCGACGAACTTATAATGTATAATAACACGAGCTCTGTACAATCTGAGTATTTCTTGTATCAGACGCACACGCAACTAAGATGGTTGTAGCCACCTCGGTTGCTGGCAGAGGCGATGCTGGAGTATCTCTCCCGGTCTAGGCTGGTTCACAGAGGCCACGTCCAATGATTCCTCTGTGCGACGAACTTATAATGAATAAGACACGAGCTCTGTAGAATTTCCCTTATTTGAATAATTTAATAGCTCTTATGAACACCCCACCTGAAATGAGCTCCTAACAGAAACAAAAGACACACTGGCATCGCTTGTTTTACTCGACCGCCTTCCGTTCACAACGTACAACACGAATCTAGACAAAGTCTTGGAGGCCAACATGGATTGTTTCCTATCCTCTAAAAGTTGTGGCCTTATTTTCTTTAGATTTTTTTGCGGATATTAAGGATTACGGGCGCGTCCTGTTTGCCATAATGCCCAATTTTTTGTTTATTTGGAGTAAGGACGCGTCAATTGTTACTGTCAGGAGGGCCCATGCTGTGGCAGAACCATCCATGTTTAAGGGAGAAAGTGGGTTCTCACGTCCGCGGTCGTCATTGTCTTTGTCATCGCTCGTTGTGTCTTGTCAATTGTCATCGTCGTCAGGGTTGTCCAGGGAGTGTACGCAAGGTTCCCGAAGACGTTTCCAGAGCTCGTCTCTATTTTTCCGGGAAGTAAAATACACCCTTAATACTATAGTTGATGGTTACGATGTGGAATGTTTCTCTTGAATCGGCCTTTTTACGATGGAGCAGATAGCCATGCTCTGGGGCCAATCTCTACCCTGGGCCCAGACGGTATATGCGCCACTCTACCTATGGGATATGATATTAAACCTCGTTTCTGGACTGAACCCGCTAAGTTTAGGGGAAGGAAAGAGGATCTCACACCGTGGCCTCATCGTCTTGTCATCTGTTGTGGTACTATTGGTTGTCTTCGTCGTCGGGTGAGGTCCGTCAATCGAAGGGAAACGTGGATCTCGACGACGACACAAACACAAACTTAAAACGCCTCGTGACAATCTGCAATATATTTTTATAAAGCATATTGGACTTTATTGACGAATACTAGTCAAATTTGCTGTTAAATTTACTATGTGTTTGTTTTTAATTTGTTGAAACGTTTGTTCAAATACTTGCTAACCGAGGAGGGGTGTGATTTGGAATCACATTTTGCGTGTTTGAGTGTATTTTGTGAACAGTGCAACGATACAATGTATAAAAATGTCCAGTTAACATTGGTTCAATGATTTAGTTTCAATGTGAAGCTCAACCCATCCTCCTCGCCATATATTATTATAATTATTTCTTCATAATAATAATCAATCTAACCCATACAACACGATAATATATTGCGCAGCCTGTGATTTGTAGTTATTAAACACGGAATTTAGATTTCTTTGTGTTAGATTTTGTTTTACTTGGATAGGACCGCGTTCCCATTTGGTCATCATGCGGCACTCTAAGCCTATAACTTTGTCGACCCTAAGTAACACTCTGTCGTTCGGCCCACGATGAACTGATTAATGGAGGAGTTAAACATAGCCTATGGTGGACGAGGCGTGCTCAGTGTTTTTGCCAATCTAATATACGTTTCTCGATAGACAAAGGTTTTATTCTCCAATAACTAAGAACATTATATAAAAGTGTTGGAAAACATATAACAATAATAATCTAGCACTAAACTTTGATGTTTAATGACGTATTTGTTCGTCCATACAATCATGTATAATTCCAACATACGTATTTAATATGGTGTGCAAAGCCACAATGGCAATTAATGTATACGCATATCGAAAGCAAACATTAATGTTAAATTATATTTTTATTTTCGTCGCGATGTTTTTGTTAGCAATGAAAATTTTTGCGTTTTAGCTAATAAATTCCAAATCGAAGATTTTAGAAATATTATGAATTGGATCAGAAATAATAATGTTTTCACTTTGTAGTCCATGTTTTACACTTACATATATGAACACTAAGCATAATGCTAAAATAAGGAACTAACGTGTTGTAAACTATTAGACATAATAGCATTTTTTTAATTACATGACTTTTACATTAAAACTATTTATTAGCATGTTTCTCGCATAAAAAACATTCGCAAAATATGAAAAACTTTCAGTTTTGAACAGTATGGGTGCGGTGCGGGTGAGGTACTTACGACTTACACAAATAGAAGCTCAACTCGACGTACGTTGCCCACACGGGCAACACACGTACATAAACTAGTAAATACGCACACTTTGTGCTGTGTGGGTGGGTACGGTGCGTACGAGTTACACACTTTCTTGTAGCGAGAAACCATAACATGCGTTGCCCACACAGGCAACACACGTACATAAACTAGTAAATACGCACACTTTGTGCTGTGTGGGCGCGGTGTGGGTAGGGTACCTACGAGCCACCACTAACAGTGGAACGAATACGTACGTGTGCCCCAAGGGAAACACCGTACTCAAATGATTTCCCCGATACCCACACAAATCCCACACTACACGTGCGTTTATACGTACAATTTACACAACGTTTTACACAGTCTTGTGTTTGCTGGGGATAGAAGTAATTAATGTGTTTTGTTTGTGGTGGTCTACGTTTCTAGATTTTCAATGTGTGGTTATACTCCCTCTTACTAGGCTGATGTTTTTGCAAGGTGGACTTTTCTTTTAAATCGCCTTGTACGATCAGCAGAGCAATGCTCTGGGCAATTCTAACCCCCCGGCCCAGACTGCCCATCGTTAAAATATAATAATTAATTTCTAAATTTGGATTGTTAGCCTTTTTTATGTTGGTTAATGCGGCGTATTAACTAATTATTTAACTAGGATTGTGCGTTTAATAATCAGTGTTGTTTCCTAAGCTCGGGTCGTTCCTGAGGCCAGTTTCCGCCGCACCATCCATTTATACTATCGTACTTTTAATAATCCGTTTGTTCACAGTGGATGTCTTCTCTTAACTTTGTTTTAAACTGTTTTTCCTTGACGATATCACTCAAACATTACACGTAAACCAACATATTTAGTTTTCCTTACTATAATAACAGTTAACACAACAAATAACATAATTGAAATACAGAGTACGAACCCACAGTCGTGACTTTAGTACTCCCTTATTAACGCCAATTACGCTAATCATATTCACATTTAAATCGGCGGTCTAGTACATAAATAATGGGAATTATATCTGGATGGAAATTGAATAGGCCTACTGGTACTAACCTAGTGAGACTTGCTATGCCTGCTTCCCTGACACAAGTTGTCGATGTGTGGTTCTATGCTACGACAGGGCTATTTGAAGTATGCTCCACACGTCCAGGCAATCACCAAAACTGACTATTTATATTATTTTAATTTTATTTTAGGCACAATATTCCATTACCTGATTAAATGGCTTACCCCACATAAAAAACAAAGAACTTGTGTTTTGTTGTACTTGTTTTGGAAAAACAAGCCCCCTCACGAATACGAAGTGAGAAACTGGGCCGTATCTCACAGTTAGGTCATATTGCGCCCGCCTGTGATATTGTTAGTATAAGATAATAAACGCTTGTGTAAGTCCACATATATTATGGAATTAGTGAAATATCGTTTTTTAATAGTTATTTTTAAAATATAGATTTTTTGAGTTATAAGTTAAAAGGTGTCACTGTATGTAGTTGTATTTGTTCGGATTAGGGCGCGAACAACCGTTTATGGTCATAATCGTTCACTCTAGCTGAGGGGATGTAGGAGGAAGGTGCATGCTGTTCAGAACCATTCCCACGACGAGGGTGAACGAAAGGAGGGGTTTCACGTCGTGGGCACAATCGGCTTTGTCATCGCGTTGTGTCAGTGTCGTCGGTCGCCGGGGAAGTTGTCGAGGGAAGGAGGTGTCCCCCGACGACGATTGCCAGAGCTCGCCTCTAGTTTGGGGAGTAATAAATCCCATTTACCTAGTCTAGATGTTGCAGGTGACTTTTTCTTAGGAATCGTCTTTACGATTAGCAGAGTTATGGCTCAATCATCATCTTTTCATTGTTCGTTGTGTCATTAGTATCGTCGTCAGGTCGGGGGGGCCTGACGTCGAACTGCCAGAGATCACCTCTTGTTTCGGAGTTATACTTCCCTATTCTACCCTGGGCCGCAGACGGGTGTACGCAACTCTAGACTAGGTGATTTTGAGAGGAAATGTTCCATTCTGGTCAGAAGCAACAGCCACGGACAGCTGGGAAAGGGCGTTTCTCAAGTCACGACGACGACGTGAGAACTGAGGCCTCAACCGGTTGGGTTATATTGCGCCGCCTGTGATAATGAAAGATGATGAGTTAATGGGTGTTTGATGATTAGATTGTTTTCTTAGTGTAGCCTATAGCAAAACAAAAGTATTTATGTGAATGAAAATAAAGAAATTAAAGAATAATGATGTGAATTAAATTGTGTTGATAGATTATTTGGATGAGAAAACGACGACGAACGTGAGAAACTAGGGCCGCTTCAATCACCGGTTAGTCAATTGCGCCGCCTGTGAATGAAAGTAATGAGAAGAGTTAATGCAGGTATGTTTGATGATTAGATTGTTTTCTAAGTCTATAAATACAAATAAATTGAAGATGAAGAAAGTAATAGCAAATAAAGTTATGTATGTAATGAAGAAAGAAAGAAGAATGTGTATGAAGTTAATTAAAGTTTTGTTAAATAGATACTTTGGATGAGAAATTTGGAAAGTTTTCGCCGTTATCATATGATAGAAGTTCTCATATGATTTGGAGAGATCAAATTGCAATGCGCAAGGCACAGATTTTGGTACACATTCTGCTAGCATTGATGTACGGTTAAAGGTACATCACATGTGTCACTATGTAATAACCTTTTCTCTGTTAAGAGATATCCGTGTGTTAGGGCGTGTGTGCCCTATACGAAGTCTAGACAATTACCACCACATCTTTCTCTCGGAGAGTCCGAGACTTAGGTGGTACGAATTTTGTTAGTCAATGTGGGCATCACAGCTACGCACATTTGTTATTTTGCAACACAAACATATCCCAAGATGTTTGTCGCAAAAAAATCCAACATCTTGCTTGATCACTCTTGACATCTGGAACGGGAACTAGATTGAAAATCAACGTCCGCGACGCTGGGAGCTCCTTTAGCAGCCCCTATCAGCGTGTTCATTGTCCCTCTATGCCCACGTGGTCCGAGGTATCCAGCAAAACTCTATTATATAACCCTTTGAGTTAGTTTTTTCCTAAATAGAATTGAATGTCCTTGTACCAATAATGACTGAATAGATGAGTTCTATAGCTTGAAGTGAACTTAAACTATCTGAACACAAGTATTCTCGCACAAACGACAGCGTAGAATGCATTTAATAGCTTCGACGGATGGGAATAACTCTGCAGTGAAAACTGAACACACGTCGCTTAGCCTGAACGTTCAGTTAAGGTGGAGCAATAAAAAGCACTTCCAACCCTTTGTTGTCAATTTGGAGTCATCTGTGAATACCAAAGTAAACCTTTGATGTTCATGGCAATCTCTCTAAAGTTACTTTTGAATACCCTATCCGAAAGTAGAGTTTTTGTCAAAACGACAAAGGGTCAAATATGATAATCGCTCTGTTGTCTTCATTTTGCGTTTGTAGATCGTTCGTGTGTCATTGTCGTCGTCTTCGTCGTGAGGTGCGATCAATGGGTGTGGGGGCAAGTCCTCTGACGAGGAATATTGCCGATCTCAGCCTCTATTTTTGGGGAGTATAACTCCCTGCTTTCCCCATGGCAGCTCAAGTGCACTCCGAGATTAGGCTGCTCATGCCAACGCAACGCGGCGGGACTTAAGCGTTTTCCTAGTTTATAAATTGTCTTTACCCCACAGTTAAGCCTTTTTTAGGCTTTGTGGGTTTTTTGATTATATTCTTGTTAGATTTCTTTCTGTATGTAACATTAATTATTATTTGTACAATAATTTTGCTATGTTGTACGAGTCATGTATGTTCTATGACAATAAATTTGTAAAAATTGTTACGTCAGTTAGGTTAAACAAATTTTAAAACTTTTTCGTCCTTATCAAATTATCAATGGTATGATTAGAAGTATTTAATGAGTTTTTTGTTGTGTTGGATCTATGTTTCTATAGCTTTGGGGAGTAATGATACTCCCCTCTTTCTAGCTGATGTTTGCGAGGTATCCTTTTTCTCTTGATCGCTTTGTACGATTAGCAGAGCATGCCCTGGGCAATTCTACACCCAGACAGAACGCAATAAAGTTAAAAAATATACTAAATACTTCTTATCGATTGTACTCTTTAAGTGGGTTTTATTATGTGATGTATAACTAATAATATTAACTTAGAATTGCGTGTTTTTATAATCCGTGGTTGTTTCTAAAGCTTTCGGTCGTTCCTGAGAGCGTGGTTTCCTCCGCGCAACAGCCATTCATACTATCATACTTTTTAATAACGGCTCACAGGTCTTCTCTTAACGTTTTTTCAACCGTTGTCCTAGACGATATCATGACATTACACGTAAACCACATATTTTAATTTCTAACTAATTTATTAACGTTAACACAACATAAATAAATTTTTAACAGAGTAACGAACCCAACAGCGTGACTTTAGTACACTAATTACGCCCAGATACGCTAATCATATCCATTTAATCGGCGGTTAGTAACTAATAATGGTATTATATCTGAATGAAATTGATAGTTCTACTTGTACTAACTAGTGAGACTGCTGTGCCTGCTTCCTGACACAAGTTTGTCGATGTGGTGGTTTTTCTATGCTCGGACAGGGCTACTCGAAGAAGTGCTCGAACGTCCAAGCAAACCACACAAATGACTATTTATAATTCATTTTAATTTATTAGGCAAATATTAAATTACCTTTTTAAATGGCGTACCTCCATAAAAACAAAGAACTTGTGTTTGTCGTACTTGTTTTTGGAATAACAAACCCCAACGAATACGACGTGAGAAACTGGCCGTACTCTAACAGTTAGGTCAATATTGGAGCAGCCTGTGATATTGTTAGTATAAGATAATGAAACGCTTGTTGTAAGTTCACATAAGATTGGAATTAGGAATATCGTTTTAAAAGTTTTTTTAAATATAGATTTTTTGAGTTATAAGTTAAAGGTGTCAACTGGTATTTATTTGTTCGGATTAAGGGCACGCAACCGTTAGTCATATGCGTCGCTCTAGCTGAGGGGATGTAGGAGAAGAGGCATGCCTGTTCAGAACCAGCCACGACGAGGTTGACGAAAGAGGGGGTTTTACGTCGTGGGCACAACCGGCTTCGTCATCGTTCGTTTGTCATTGCGTCGTCGCCGGGAAAGTTGTCGAGGGAAGGGGGAGGGTGTCCCGACGACGATTGCCCGAGCTCGCCTCTAGGTTTGGGGACAAATATACTCCCTCTTACTAGCTGATGTTTGCGAGGTGGACTTTTTCTCTTGAAGTGATGGCAAGAGCTCGACCTTAATTTTAGGGAGTAATAATCCCCTACTTTTTTTTACTTTTTTTAACTTTTTCTTAGGAATCGTCTTTTACATAAGCAGAGCATGATAAGTTTCAAACCGGGCCCAGACGGAGTAAACAGTAATTTAAATATATCTAGCGACTTTGTAATGTCAAAAAAAAAATGTTCACCCATGAAACGCAAACTGACTTTTTCGGCTTTTATTTTCCCTTGAAAAATATTTTATCTTAATTTACATATTGAAAACGGAAATTGTTCATTTTTCATCTCATTTGGCAATATTTCTACAAAATCTTTGGCAAAAGCTATTTAGAAAAATGAATGACATTCTGGGACGGGTCCATACAAATGAGTTTTTTTTTAGAATGGAAAATTTTCCATGATCACCAATTTAATTAAACACCACAATATTAATTTTGTATAGGCCACTTATTGATGCCCCCTGTAGGCCCGTAAACTTAAGTTGGGGAAAAAGATAATCGCTGCGTAAAGAGCATATTTTCTTAGTAGATTAGTTTTGATAATGCTGATTACCAAATTATTATCCTGTAGCAACAACAAAACAAATATTTTTAAGGAAAACAATTGGGGGGGGGTAAACTTCAGGGGGTTTAGTTTTTTTGGTTTATTTGGATTAAGGACCTCAACCGTTGGTCAAAATGCACCACTCTAGCCTAGGGGAGGGGGGGAGGAGGTCCATGCTGATCCAGAACCAGCCATGGGTAGCGGAGGAAAGGGGCGTTCTCACGTCGCGGTCGTCATTGTCGTCATCGTCGTCGAGGGTCGCCAAGGAAGGGAGCCTAGTCACCGACGACGATTGCCAGAGCTCGCTTCTAGATTCGGGGAGTAATATACACTTCCCCATCATACTACTGAATGTTTGCGAGGTGGAACGTTTTCCTCTTGAATCGCCTTTAACGATTAGCAGAGTCCCCTCCTGCTCTGAGCAATTCTACCCCGGCCAGACCCCTTATAGAATGTCAGGTTTTAGGCGCTTCACATTGCCTGCTGCGCCGCGGTATGGGCAGGGCGTTGGACCAAGACAGCGCTCAACGCCCGTCGTCGACTCCGCCGCGGTGAAACTTGGGCGAAGTGTCCAACATTCACCGCCGCGGCATGAGACGTCACGTCGCTTCAAAAGCCTTCTAAGTTCTAAAATTGGAAAAATACACAAAAACATCTCTAGGCCTACAACCTAACCTTTTCCGACACTTACCACGATTTCAAATATGTTCGCTTCGTCACTCATACATATCTCATACATATCACAGCTCATACATATCACGACGGCGGTTGGTGGAATGTGAAGCCACCTTTAGACAGACACCGTGATAATCTCGGTGCTTCTGTTGTGCCCCATGTGATTGGATGGAGCTGAAGCGGAAGACTTTAATTTTACTGACCCCTTAAAAACGATTTTGGTCCGATTTTTGGTTGTTGTTGGGGGGGGTTTGTTTTTTTGTTTTGTTTTTCTGTATGTTTGTTCCGCTCTCTACCGGGCAAACTGCATATGCGATCTTGATGAAAATTGGAGGGGAACTCATCAATCGGTCACTGGTGCATACTCTCGTCGTCGGGATGTCCCTCAAGGGCAGGGGTGGATTCCCCGACACGATTTTGCCAGAGATCGCCTGCTTAATTCGAAAATATTATACGTTAGGACATAATGCAGCCAATACTCACGATATGAAGATATAAAACGCCAAGAGAAAGCAATGCGCTTTAACCTTCAGGTCAAATCTAAGCCGCAGTGGATATTCTATAAGCTATATGTAGTGATTTTTTGTTACTTAGTTATCATCTTATATGAGTTTATCAAACTGTATTTTTTATTTTTTATATATTTTTTGTTGTTTATTTGGATTTAATTGTGCGTCTACTGTAGGTAATAAAACTGCCTTCTCTAGCCTAGGGAAAAGTGTATCGCCAAGGGAAAGGTGGGTGTCCCTCGACGACGATTGCCAGAGCTCACCTCTAGATTCGGGAGTTATAATGTTACTTCCCTCTTTCTAGTAGACTGTGCGAGGTAAAGTTGTGCTTTTGTGAATCGCCTTTTGTTATTAGCAGAGCCCATGCTCTGGTTTGGTTTATTTCGGTTAAGGACGCCGTCCCCGTTTGGTCCATAATCCCCAACTAACCTAGGAGGAGGAGCCCAATGGGTGGTCAGAAACCCACAGTGGAAGGGGAGGAAAGGGGGTTCTTCGTCGTGTCGTCATTGTCTGTCCATCGTTGTGGTGTCATTGTCGTCATCGTCTTCGAGGGGTCGTCAAGAAGTCGTCACGTCACCGAAACGTCACCGCGTGTTTGTCTGATGCCAAGCGGGAAGGTTATCAAGGAAAAGGCAAATAGTTTAGGTTTGGAGTTATTCGTTAGTTCCTTTATCTCCACTAGTCGTTATAGCAGGAAACCACATGCTGGTCATACCAGCCAGGATTGAAAGAGGACGGATTTTTTTGTTTATTGGATTAAGGGTCCCGTCCAAACCATTAGTCATAATGCACCACTCTAGTCTTAGGGGATATGGTGATGGGGGGGGGTGCCATGCTGTCAGAACCAGCCACGGTGCCGGGTATGGAATGGTATTTCTCTCGTCGCGGTCGTCATCGTCTTCGTCATCGTTCGAGTTGTCTCATCGTCATCGCGGCCGGGGTCGTCGAGGAAAGGGGCCAGGTCCCTGACGAGTGGTTTTCACGTTCGCTCGAACATTATTTTGTTATCGGGTTCGTATTGCCATAGAGTCGTTGACGGTCGCTATGTCGTTGAGGGGATGGGAGGGATCATTGACGACAAGCGACTAAGGGATCAGAGAGAAACTAGGGCGCTCAACCGGTGAGGTCATTTTTGCGTCGCCTGCAGTGATATTGAAATTATTAAATGAAAGTTATTGGTGATATTAATGATATTTCTCGATTGGTTGAATCGGGAAACACTCCCGTGTGTGTAATTGTTTTATTACTACAATTCAGAAATTAAAAAGTCCGCCCAACCGCAATCGACACGGATCTCCCACATTCCAGGTGGACTCCTTAACCACTAGACCATCAGGACGGTACCATTTTAATCTCTGAATTGTATGTTTGCGATTATACATCTGATGGATGATGATTGATTTCTAAGTGTATATATACCGGAAAATAAAATTATGTCAGTTCTAGTCATAGCAAAACACAATTTATTATTTATTTAAATTGAAATAAGTCAATAAAAGCAATTGTGTAGGATTGAGTTAAAACAAAAAATAAATTAATTTCTCGGTTTGATTAGTCGGGAAACACTCCCGTAGGTCGTACGCTCACCTGGAATGTAGAAGAACCCGTGATCGAATCCCGGGTGGGGCGGCCTTTTTTTATTTCTGATTTGTAGTAAATAATAAATATCTAAATGTTTAAAAGAGATGGACTAGATCTTTTTTCCTAGCATGTTCGAACTGCAGGGCCATGCCTGTTGTGGACGAGTTCTACCCGGGCCCAGACGGGGGCAATATTCTAAATTATTAATTGCTGATCAGTTCCCGTTAGCTATTTGACCAAGAAATCTAATGTTAATTGAATGTTCCTTTAAACTCCACTACCAAAGCCCCCCACACAACCCCCCCCGCCACCGATTTTTTACCGTATTGGGCGAGTTTTCGACAGGAATTTTCTCACGGCGTGGCTTTCATCGTCCACGTATTGTCATCGTTCGAATTGTCGTTTGTCGTCATCGTTGGGGCGTTGTCGAGGGAAGAAAGGTTTTCCCCGCGATGTTCTGCTTGAGCTCGCCTCTAGTTCGGGGAGTTCTATTCTACAGTCTAACTAGTGATGTTTGCCGAATAAACTTTCTTTTGAATCGCCTTTTACGATAAGCAGATTATGCCATGATCTGCGCCAATTGTACCCCAGGCTCGGCAGGGAACTTGATGGGCACGAGTACTATAGTGTTCATTTAAGGAGCAAAAAAGTCAGGAACTCTCGACAAAAGCGCGCAAATAGTATCACAATCATTTTTACCCAATACTCTATAATAAATATACTAATAAATAATAATAAATTTTATTTAGAGTCTACCCACTCGTTATATAACTGATTTCAGTGGGGGACTTTAAATCAAAGCGACCAGCCAACCCTGCAGGCCCCGACTGCAAATCGACAGTGAGCGATACCCAACCAAAGATCGATATTTTTAATAGGAAATATAGCCCTCATGGTATGGAACATGCGAACACCCGCGAATTTTCGTACGTGACAGACAGTACCGTGCAAATTTATAAAGCATTGTATCTTCATTCATTCATCATCAAATCTAGCATGTCGCTATAGGCATTGGAAAATCACTTGCTGGTCAAAACAGCCACGACGGTTTGGGGGGGGGGGGGGGGGCGGTGGAGAAGTGTTTCCACTTTTCGATGGTCAACGTTCGTTTTTGTCATAGTCGTTGACGCCGGATAAGTCCGTTAAGGGGAGAGGGAGGATCCCCGCGAATAATGGACTGAGGGATGCCAGTGACCGACCCATCTGGAGAGATAATGAACAGTTTGACAACCACGTACGCGTGAGAGAATCTAGGCGCTTCAACCGTGTGGTCCTATTGCGTCGCTGTGTTTAATGTTAATGAAATGAGTTAATGTGTTACTTGAATAATTATAACTGTCTTCTAATTGTATATCTAAGGGAAACATTTATGGTGATTATAGTTATGAGCAAAATAAATGTATTATTTATTTAAAGGGGGAATACAATAAAGAAATGATTTTTAATGATTGTTTGCATTTTGCAGTTTGCAATTTTATTATTTTTTGCACCACATCCCAAGATTGTCTGTCGCAAATCACAATCGTTGCTTGTATCCACTCTTGACATCTGAATCGGGAACTAGAATCAAATCAAACGTCGGCGGCGGGGCTAGGACGCGTCCTTATGCAGCCCATTCAGCGTGTTCATTTCTCTCTGTGCCAGTGTCTCAGAATCCAGCTTACTCTATTATAGAACCCCTAACATTTGTTTTTCTAAATAAAATTGGATGTCGTTTTACCAAATGATGACCTGAAATTCATGATTGTAATGTCAAATGAGCTCAAGCTATCTAACACAAAAGTTTATTCTCCACAACGGCAAATTGTATAGCGAATAACTCTTGCAGTAAAATCTGCCACTCTTGTCTAAAGAATACTGGGGGATGTCACATAGGATCAAAACTAGCCACGGGTATTGGGGGGGAAAGGGCGGTCTCACGTCGGGTTCTCCATCGTCGTTGTCCTTCGTTCGTGTCCGTCATGGTCATTGTCGTCGGGCTGTGGCAAGCGAGGGAGGCGTAAACACTGGCAATAGTATAACAAAAACGTTAGGAATAGCGTTAATTAGTCGAATTCATGTTTTATTTAATTTGAATTCAAAATTTATAAAGAGAGGTAAGGACATGCGTTAGGCAAATTGTCTGTTCGCATTCCCGACTGACACCACCGGTGGTCTGAAATTTTGAAAATATTCACAGAATGTGTAAATAAGGGCTCTACAGTACACATGTCACAAATTTTATTTTAAATAATTTATAAAAATAAATAAATTTTTCAACGAATTTTGATTTTGTTTAAGAACTCCAAAATCGACTTATTCCAGTGATTTTAAATTTTGAAAATTGAATGACCGCAGGGGTCTGTCTATGTATATGCTTCGTTTACAACCATTTGCAATGATTTCATATACGTTGGTGCATCTTGGCTGACGAAAGCTATTTCCAACTGCCAAATGTTTGCCATTCCTCTTATATGAATAAGAATATAAACACGGGAGTGATAACATTCGTGTTTTTAATTATTTGGTTCTAAAAGTTAATTTTTTGATGATATTAGTGTTTTAAATATTTTATTTCAAGACTAAACTGGGTAGATTGTCGCCCTTCTCACAAATATGGGATTTATTCATTATTTGTTTTTTTATAGCTTTAGGCACGATGCATAAGTGTCAAATTGCAAAGGACCAGTCAGAGCCAAGAGTTTCTCATCTGTTTTCCATCGTTTTTGTATATCGTGCTAGTTTGTCATAGTCGTCGTTGTCGTCATCGTCGGGAAGGTGTCAAAGGAATGGGGAGAGACCCCGACAACGACTGCCAGAGCACACTCTTGTTTGGTTATTTATATGAGGGCGCGGTCAACCGTTAAGCCCATAAAAGCGCACTCTAACCTAGGGAATATTTGGAGCAGGGCTCAGGGCTTATCGAACCAACCATAAAAGGATGGGTTCTGACGTCGCGGTCGTCATCGTCCTATGTCATCTATGTTGTGAACCCCCCCCCAAACATCATTGTAATCGTAGTCGGGGAGGTGTTCCCCTTCTTCAATGGCCAGAGCTAGTCTCTATTTTCGGAAAGAAAAGTTTTCGTTTTTGTTTTGTTTTCGTCCTCTGTTAAGGGGAGTAAACTATAAACTACCCTTCCTACTAGCTGATATAACTGGACTTTTAGGACTTTTCCCCTTGAATTGGCTTGAATCGTTAGCAGACCATTCTAGGGCCAATCCTAACCCCGGCCCAGACGGGTGGGAAGAATTAGTATGTAAATACTACACAATATTACGAAATTATGAAATAAAAAACTATACATAAATAAATAAATTTTTTTAGTGTCTACCCACTCAGTATATAACTGATTGAAAATGATCTTCAACCGATTAGTCAATATTTCGCCGCCTGTGATATAAAGCCAATGAAATGGAGTTAATGGTGTGTTTGATGATTACATGTATTCTTAGTGTTTTATATTTTAAGTTAAGACTTGATCCTTTGTATGTTTTGTGTTAGTTTTAACCCTTAGCATATTTTATTTTAACTTTGTCCAAGTGGAAACCTGTCCAGGTGCAATGCATGTCCCTCTCAGGTGTCACAAGGTTAATTGGCGATAGACATTGTTAATTGATGCTTTGATGCTGTTTATGAGGAACTTAATACCTAGCCTGCGTAAATGTCGACTGAGATAATGCTTCGGACAAATTTCTTCAATCGGGTATGCCCACGGGTAAGGGGAGGAAGGGGGTTTCTAAGTCGGGTGACATCATAGTCTTTTGGTTAATGTTTCGGTTGTGTCATTGTCATCGATCGTCGGGAAGCGTCGTCAAGGAAGGATGAAAGTGTCCCCCGCCGACGCTTGCCAGGGCTCGCCCCTAGTTTCTGGGAGTTATTAACTTTTGTCTCTTATACTAGCTGATGTTTGCAGGTGGACTTTTTGTCTTGAATCGCCTTTAACTATTTGCAGAGGGCCATGCTCTGGAACCCAATTCTAACCCCTGGCCCCAGACGGGGGTGATGGGAATGTTCCTATTACTCCGACACAATGGCTCGCCCACTTTTTCTAACATCAAACTTAAGCGTTTTCTTGTACTAAATTGCAAATTGGATTTTTATAGTTTGTAATGGTAACCAGGGGCGGCTCGTGAGTCATTATTTGGGTGTACATAATTCGAAGTCTTATTTTGGCGGGAAAACAAGGTTCTGGGTCGCAAGCCCCAGCCGGCCGGATCAAAATATTTTAGACCTAGTGGTCTGAAGTACCCGGAAAACGACTTAAGATATATTTTTCGACTTTCTTGGTCGGGAAAAACTCCCCGTGTAATTGTTTATTGGTGGAAAACCCTCAAAAAAATAATTATTATATGCTTGATCTGAAATATTTACATACCGCGAATAATGTCCTTCATCTCCTCCGACACGCGCTCTCAAAACTTTCTAATTTTTCTTCATGGTCATTTTAAAAAACGTTTATTTTTAGATCGCTTATTACAAGTCCAATTTTTTAATTTCACTTTACGGCAACGATAATAATTTTAACACTGTTCCTCACTTGAAAACTGCTGTTGATCTCACTTCACCAACCCTGTCGCCACACTTTCACTGGCTCTGGCCGGAGTGTGGGGTTGAATGAAGGTGGCCAAGCACAATACCAAGGCGTTGTGAATGGAAGTAAATTCTTGCAGACCGCGGATATAGAGGGGGTTAGGGGCAGGGCAATAAACGTTTGACCTTGTGCACGTGCAACAAAACCCAGCTATACCAGACGTTGTATAACAAAGACAACCTGAGGCTTGTGTCTGCCGGCCTTCCGTGTTAAAACCACGTAAATATGTTTGCACACTCAGCGTGTCATCCCCCCGGCAGCACTTTACTGCAGAATTACTTTTGCCGAATATGCCTTGCTCTGGGCCAGCCAAATATCCATACTAAACAATCCAACGATTTATTGGAATATTACGAGATTGGGCTGCGGAACACTTAAATTTGGAATTGTAAAGTTCTCGCAAATATTTGGGGGTGCACGTGCACCCTGTGCACCTATACACGAGCCGCCCCTGATGGTAACCTACATCGTAAGATATACGCGTTAATAAAGTCCCTCTGTTTAATAGTAGAGCAAGTACAAACTGTGTGCGATGTGTTGCTTATAGTACACTGACCCTTCATATCTGAAACACATTAATTCACCGACACGTGCGCTATACTTATCAAAATTACCACAGCATTAATACCTTCCTCGAAATTAAAAGTAATTAAATAAAGAAGTGAGACCGGCACCTGTCCACCAACAATGCTATTCTTATGGAGTTTCAACTTTTTTCTCCTCTAACCCCGGCACCTCCACCAAACGGCCTATGCACATCTTGCTATTTAATCATTTGTTTATGACGAAATAAACGGAAAATTTTGACTTTCATTTGATAAAACTAGGAAACGCTAAGTCCCGCCGCGTTTGATGGATGAGCTTTTTAAAGGTTTTTAGTTTGCGTGGGATATCTTTACTTTGCAAGTGCTTTTGTTTTTGCTGCCTACGCATTGTAGGTGAATGTTGTCAGTTCTTTTGTTTGCTTGTCAATTTGGTTTTATTTACTCGTAAAAAACTTGTTATAAAGCTTATTTCTATGGATTCTGGCTTAATTTTTCTACTTTTTCTTTCAAAAGGTACTACATAAACCATAACCGTAATGTCCTGTATAATATGAACGTTTGTAGCCCCACCCGTTTTTGGTCAGATTGGCCCAAATGGCTACGAAAATATCGCACAAAAAGTCAAAACGTATATTAAAAAAGCTTTATTTCGCTCGATTCTGGCTTCACTTTTTCAACTTTTTCTTTCAGAAAGCAATACATCACCATTACCTAATGTCCATAGTGAAAATATGAACGTTGAAGCCCACCCTTTTTGTCCAGAATTGGCCCTAAATGGCAACGAAAATATCGCACGTAAAAAAAAATCGAAAAAAATGAAAAGTACGATATTCATGATAAATATTTTCTTCGATGTACCCAAAAATGTAGCAAGTCTAAGTTCAGAGAAAACGAAGGTCGTGTCAAATTTTTCATCCAAGATCGCAATATACCGTTTGCCCGGTAGAGAGCGAGACAACACAAAACGGAAAAACGAAAAAAAAAAAAAAAAAAAAAAAAAAACACCCGACCTACATTTTTTGGGGGTCGGTGAAATTGAAAGTCTTCGCTTCGCTCATCCGAATTCCGACTGTCATGTGCATTAATTCCAAATATCAACACCCACTGGTCACGAACTGATTAAAACCCCCCCCCGGACCAAGCCAACCCTGCAGGCGCAGATATATTGACGACGAACGTGAGAAACTAGGGCGCTTCAACCGGTGTCATATTGCGCACCTGTGAATGGACAAAGGTAAATGACAAGAGTTAATGCGGTCTGTTGATTAATTAGATGTTTTCAAAGTAGACTAATAAATAAAATACATTGGATGAGGAGGAAGTAATAGCAAAATAAAGTTATAAATTGTGAATGAAAAGAAAGAAGAAGAAAGAAATTTGTATATGTGAAGAATTATTGGTAAATAATAACTATGGATGAGAAATTTTAGAAAGTTTGTCGTCGTTATCATATATAGAATTATTTGAAATAAGTGTGTTTGGACATAACCCGTTCTTTATCAATATTTATTAATTATAAGTGATTATTATTAGCTCTTCATATGATTGGAGAGATCAAATTGCGTGCGCAATGGCATCCATATTTGGGTTAATATTCTCTAGCATAATTGTACGTTTAAAGGTACATCCATGGGTCAATATGGGGAGTAACTTTCTCTGCTTAAGAGATATCCGTGAGTTAGGCGTGTGTGGCTTATATGCGAATTCTAGACAATCTACCTCTTTCTCTACGGTGAGAGAAGACGATGTGTGGACGATATTATTAGTCAATGTTGGCATCACACTACGGCAATCGTTATTTTGCCAAAAACACCAAGCGTCGACAGCGGCACTTGACCAACTATAGAGACTGCGTATTTATGAAGGACACCACCGATCAATCAAGCTGGACACTATTCCAGCCCGCGGACAGCCCCAGAAATCAAAGGCTAATTCGGAAAAAACTAAGAATTATACTGTGCCTCTTGCTAGGAAAGGCTCCAAAGTCACCGTTTACAATTCCTAAGACAAGACCTGGTGGGAGTCAAATCAGAAGTGAAAAACTCTTGCCTAGAGCGGGAGTCGAACCCTATACCTATTGCACTAGAAGCAAGACGTAACAGCAAAACCAACGCGCCACACAATAATGCACACTCTCCTAGGAAAACGACAAGGCGATTGCTAGACAGTGAGCGAGCCATGTTTGAGTACTCGGTAACATTTGCTTTTACCCCTACCAAGGTGTGGATCGAGCATGGGTCTTTCCTCCCTACTTATCATAGCTAGAGGTGGCGCATTATGGACTTACAGTTGACGCGCCCTTATACAACTTTCACCTCAAAACTCACTTCTATTTATTACTTGAATCAACCAAATGAACTTAAATGCAGGATGTTCCGCGGGTTCTAACATATGACCCGCTCACTCATCTAACAACGATTTTGGCGTTTTACTTAGTACGTACCCCATTCTATAACAAGAAGGTTCAATTCCATGACAACATCGATTAATTTGTCTCTACTTTTCAACTTCTTTGTAAGTCCAGTGTCCCTGACACCTACTGCCCAGAGAGCTCGCCTCTTGTTTCAGGGCAGTGATTCATCCCTTCTATGGCCCATAACTGCTGTTTGAGAGATGAATTTTTAATTCTTTCCCCTTCCTGCCTTTTACGTTCTAGATAACCACGTCTCTGGGCCAAAATTCTACTTAGGGCCCATGGTTTTTGAGTTTTTCTTTGGATCAAGGACAAGTCAACATTAGATTCATAATGCACCCCTCTACCCTAGAGGAATAGGGAGGATGGGCTCATGCTGTCGAACGTGCCACGGGTAGTTGGAGTAAAGAGGGGTTCTCATGCCCGGACGCATCGTCCTTTGTCATCGGAGGGGGAGTTTGTGTTGTCTAGTCATCGTCGCGGGTGGTCTTCAGGGTCGGGGAGGTGTCCCCCGCGACGATTGTCAGATCTCCCTCTAGTTTAGTTAAGTGTCGTAGTTTACTTTCCTTTTTACAAGGTGTTTTATTTAAATGGCTTAAATCTCTTAACACTCCCTTGCACGATTTGCCAGAACCTTGCTTTGGTCCAAATTTTACCCCGTTATAAGATGGAATCTTATTTGTTTTGATGGGTTTTTTGTATTTATTTAGGTCTAATTGTAATTATATTTTTATCGTTGAAACGTTAGCAGTCGTACCCGGCCGCCTATAGGAAGAGCCCCCACTCGAAGGATGTTTGCGACTGGTCTTTTTTCTCTTGAATCGCTTTTTACGATTAGCAGAGCCATCTCTGGGCAATTCTTCTACCTCGGGCCAGACGGTCTAGCCTATGGTATATTGGAGGAATAGCCCCATGGCATGGTCAAATCAGCCTCAAGTAGGGGAGGAATGGAGGGGGGAGTTTCTTCACATACCCCGATGACAATTGGGGCGAGCTCGCCTCTGTAAGCTGGGGTTATAATACTGCCTGCATTCTGGCTGATGTTGTAAGAAGGACTTCTACATTAGCAGGTCCATGCTCTTGGGCGTTTATTCGTCCCGTAACCAGAGGCGATAAAGAAGTTCCCGTAGGGAAGGTCCTCCAACTCCCTATAATATCCGCCCTGGGTTCAATAAAAATTCGGTTTTTGCCGTTTGGAATCTAACGTTCGCGCGCGACATCTGTGTACGATTGATGGACCTACTTCAATAAACTACTCACTTTCTACTAGTAGTTAACAGTCGATGACGGCAAATGCGAACGGCAAAATATTAAATAATCGAATGTTGGCGAATGGTTTTGGCATAAAGCACACTCTCTTTATTAATGGATATTTATGATGGATTAAGACCATAAGCCTCGACCTAGGCCGACAATATGTATTGTTCAAGATTTCGATGGGAGTGCCAAGGCGTACTTACGTCTGAAAACTGTTTTGTGGCCTTGGGCCTAGGCTACACTTTCGGGTCCGTTAGGCTTGAACATTAAGGCATATCTCAAATTATTTCGCACGAAAATGTCAGTGACTCCTGCGAAACACTTTATGTACATAATAAATCAAAGTAAAATCGTTTAAAGACTAGGGGCCCGAGCTAATTTGGTTGAAATAAAAATTGAAGTTTTGACGTTTCGTCTGTTGTTTGTTGATTTCGCGGCAAGCCATCGATAATCATACTGACGCGATTTAAGCGTGCAGTCTTTTATTGTTTCAGCATTGGAGCCGCTCTCAGCGCGCAGGACGTTTAGTATTCCGTTTTGGGACTTGGGAGTAAGGGTACCTCCCAAAGGGGAAACTTTCTTTATTGACTCGACCCGTACCCTGAGCATGCCCTGCTGATGGCTGAAACGCAGTTTAGGCGCAGACTCAAGAGGCGCACGCACTGTATAGATATAAACGGCAGATATTTCTACCATCCAGTCGGCTGTGGGTCCAACACGCTAGTAGTACAGCTTGCTGCTGCTGTACACTGGAAGGCCTCCTTTCATTCGTGCCATCGTTTCTCAATTATCCTTTTGATTGGGATTTTTTAAGAAATTACGCTTTTTAATAATAGGTGTAAAGTGACCAATGTGTTTTAACACCACCTAGAAACACCAGAGTAAGTATCTATGTATTTGTCAAAAATACTACTAAACAGGTGAAAATAGCAAGACGAGAATATGTCAATGAGGTCGTTTGGCCTAACTCTGCACTTCACTTTACGTTGTGATTACCACTTGATGAAACTCCGTAATGAATAATTACTTTTTTATTTAGAAGTTTGTTTCTATAGCTTCTATTTACCTCGATTATTATAAGCCTATGACCTATACATGACTTATTTTCTCGCGGGAAATCTTTTCAAATATTTAGTTATCATTTTTGAATTAATATTAATATATGAACACAATTCCATTCTCCCATGTGAGAAATCTTCTCTAACGTTTAAGGGCCCAAGGCTTAGAAAGCCCAGGCAAATTTTGCTGCCGAATTTATTTGGCCGTTATCTTACCTATGGGCACCAAACGACATGTAGACGCAACACTGGCTGCCCGCTACGTCACAACATGGCTGGCGTCCCATTGTGATTCCGGGCGGAGCGTATATGGCGCTACGACTGTGTCAGTCACGCCGTTATGCATTCGGGGAATACTTCCAATCTGTTCACTCTTATTTACCTATCTCGCATCACGCATTAATAGATGTAATTTTCATCTACATTTCATTTTTTATGCTCTTTACAACCACAAGTAGGCGTACTTGCGTCCGTAGGGCAACTATAAGCAAAATGAACCTAGTTAGATATACCTTCCTATTCCTAATTCCTGAATGGATATGGGTGAAATGTTAATGTTATATAATAATATCATCATAATAGTTTTGGTATATTATTTATGTTTTGAAGCGTAAGATATCCAGAAAATAATTCATTAGCAGATTCTTTTTTATTATTATTATTATTTTCCAATGTAATTACACAGTCCAGATTAATACATGTAATAACCCTTATACCATGCACATTGATGGAAAGTAAGATCAGAGCAAAGCCCCATTTACACAATTGTGTCTTACTACCAGGTACCTTACACATAATTAAAGCTATATTACAGGATTATTATTAACATACAATAATACATAGCAACAAGTAATTACAATTGAATCAGTATTGGAACGTTCATAGCAAATCGAAATGTACAATTATTTACAATAAAATAACATGCTATCTTAATTGAATTCAAATGAGTGCTTGCGTTTGTGCGTTTACATATGCTTGTGTGTGTTTGAGTATGTGTATGTTATGTGTGTGTGTGGCAAGTTGTGTTATTGAGTGGTCTACTGTCCGTAATGATTGCCTCAGCTGTTTTTGAATTGGTGTGTAGATCGGATCTGTTTTACATCATTATCAACCATTAAATAATGTAACTGACCTGTCGTAAAATCCATTTTGGTATTGTGATGTTCTTAGCGAAAGGAGGGACAAAGTGTCCACCCCTCTGCCATATCGTACTGACCGTTAGCCTTAATTGACTCGGGTTAGAGGGTTCCTAGGTCACTTTCGTACGAACATTTTTCTGAAGAACACATACAATTTCCTTACATGATTTTCAAATGATAGTAAATTACTCAAGTCTAGCCTTTCTTACTGTCACACTCCCTTCTCACCGGTAATAAATTTAGTTGCACGATTTTGAATGGCTTCGAGTTTAAGCATATTTACTTTCGGATGAAACGGATGCCACGCAGGCATCCAATACATAACGGATCTTATCAGACTTAATATATGTCCGTTTTTAACATTGGTCTGGCACCATGAACAGTTCTAGAGAGAAAGCCTAACAAGTTTTGCGCTGTTCCTAATAACCTCATTAGGAATGTTCCACTTAACTTTGACACTGTCCCCCTACAATTTTAAGGCATTGCACGGCTGTTTTTTTTAATACTTTCTATTGATTGATATCACTGGACAAAGGACGATGTTTTTAGATTTGGTTACTTGTAAGTGATGACTTTTTTTTTCATTAAATGCCATAAAGTTTAACTGGCCCCACAACTGATATTATCAGATCACCCTGACAGCACACGTTCTCTTCAGGGCCCGCAATGACCCGATACAGAGTGCCAGTCGTCGCATACTTCTTGATTTCCGATTTAACACACGCGGGAGGTCTAACATAGATTAAAGTAAAAACAACGGCCCCATTATATTAATGTGGGTATTATCATAATTATAAAGAAAAGAAAATAAGTGGATATAAAATTATTATTTAAACAAAATTAAACGTGTATGATGCGAATTAGCTCCAAAGACGACGTGAGAAACTAGGGCGCTTCAACCGGTTAGGTCATATTGCGCCGCCTGTGACATTGAAAGTTTATAAAATTAGTGTGTGATGTGATTCATGATTAGATAGTTTTCTAAGTTTTTAAAAGATAGCCAACACTTTGGACCGAGTTCATCTTCAAACTAAGTGAATAATATAACTTCAATTTGCTTCATTCTTGCGAAAAAATCTCAATATACACTGTTATTATTAATACATCAATAAATAGTCAGTATTTGTCACTTTCTTCTGCAAAAAATGCAATTCACAAAACCACGCGTGTCTTTCTCGTCCAAGAACAAAAGAAAACCACTTCAAAATGTTTAAACAATGTTTCCTTCACCGCCTTGTTGACGGAAGTTTTCAAGATTCCTACGCAGGTTGACCTATTTTGATTGAGATGTGAGAAATAGTTTTGTTCTGAGCTATTAGGCTGTAGTTTTCTAAGGACGACGACGTGAAAAACTACGGCGCTTCAACCAGTAAAGTCATATTGCGCCGCCTTTGATAATAAAAAATTATGAGATGAGTTTTTCTTTTTATTAAGGTCGCGTCAACTGGATACATTATATTATGCCGCCTAGGATATTGAACGTGATTAAAAATGATTTTTTGTGGTTTATTTCGATTAAGGACGCGTCAATTGTTAGGTCATAATATATCACTGTAGCCTAGGGGATATTGGGAGGATTTTTGTTTGTTTATTTGGATTAAAGACGAGTCCACCGTTAGGTCATAAAGTCCCATTCGAGTCTAGGGGATATGGGAAGAGGGGCCCATGCTGATCAGAAGCAGCCAGGGGTAAAGGAGAAAAGGGGGTTCTCACGTCACGGTCTTCGTAATCGTTCGTGGTGTCATTGTCGTCATTGTCGTCAAGGGGTCGTCAAAAGAAAGTGGGCAAGGTCCCCGAAGACGATTGCCAGAGCTCCTCTTTTTTTGGGGAGTAAAGTACAACCCTTCATACGTCATAACCAAGCTCTGGGCAAATTTTACCCGGGCCCAGACGGGGGAGGAAGGTTTATAACCTAAGCCATTCAAAGCAATCTTGATTAACTTCAACTATTACAAAATAGAATCTTGCGAATGGTGTCTTTCGCCCCGCGCAAAACTCCCATTTACCTCCTCCACGTAGACCTAATGGCAACAATAGCCGAACAATTCCGTGATGTCTATTAAACATTCTACAACGACCTACCAGACAGAAGAAATGCGACCATCCAGGCGCAGACACAGTTCCTTCCGAGCCCGAGCGACAAATATATTTGACATATATCAGCAATCAGAACACCTCTCACCATGCCACCTCGTTATCTCCACCCAAAGCTGCCTCCGACCATCCAATGAGGTCTTCCACCGCCCGCCAAGAGGAGACGGGGTAAACTAAACCGTTCCTACAATAAACTCTATTTTGCCTCCTACCCTCATCACTTTGAACAATTATCTGGCGGATGATCTTTTATTCCCTAAATTACCCCCCCCCCCCCCCCTCCTTTCCAGTCAAACATGTCTGGAAAGATCCATGACTCCACTTTTTCATTATTAAGCACCCCTCATCAAACAGCAGTTTATGGCCTCCATCAGAGGTCGGAACTTACGTTACAACTCACGGACAAAGTGTTCCGATGAGAAGAAGAGACAGACACCGTGTACTCCTACCAAAAGCGACGACGACTTGAGAAATGAGTGCGTTTCAACCGTGTAGGTTTTATTGCGCCACCTGTGATTTTGTAAGATAATGTTTTTTTTCAATTCACAAATTTACTGGCATAGATACATACATAATACATACAACATAGCAAATTGTGCAAAAAAAATTACATATACAAATAAAAATAACAAGTTAATATTCAAAAAACCCACAAAGCCTCAAAATGGCTTAACTGTGGGGTGTAATGACAAATTATCAATTATAAGTTATAGGAATGTGACAATACAGAGAACGGAATTTATAAGCAAAATTAACGCGAAAAACAAGTATATATATATATATATATATAAATACCATGATTGCATGACATAAAGTTTTGGTTTAGCTATTTGGTTTATTTGGATTAAGGACGCATCAACCGTTAGGTCATAATTCATCACTCTAGCCTAGAAGATATGGGGAGGAGGAGCCCATGCTGGTCAGAACCATCCACGGGTAAGGAGAGGAAGGGGGGTTTCTCACGTCTCGGTCGTCATCGTCTTGGTCATCGTGCGTTATGTCATGGTCATCGTCGTCGGGAAGGTCGTCAAGTGATGAGGGCAAGGTCCTCGAAAACGATTGCCAGAGCTCGCCTCTAGTTCCGGGAGTAATATACTTCGCTCTAGCTAGCTGATGTTTGCGAGGTGGACTTTCTCTCTTGAATCGCCTTTAACGATTAGCAGAGCCATGCTCTGGGCCAATTCTACCCCGGGCCAGACGGGGGAGACATGTAAAGTTAATTGGTGAAATCAAAAAAATTCATTAAAAATAACTAAGAGTTAAGAAAAAATTGAAATACACTGTCAAAAGGTATCAGAGAGAGGATGTGATTTTAGTCCTGTTTTAATTTTTGTGATGATAGGCAAGGTTTTCAGAGAGGATGGCAGCAAGTTGAACGTATTAGGAACAGAATAAGAAATCGAACGTTGGCAATATTAGTTTCAATTCATATTAGTTTGTTAATTTACTTTTTTAGGTTATTTGGATAAAGAGCACTTCAACCGTTATGTAATAATTCAACACTCGAGCATAGTGGATGTGTGGAGTAAAGTCACATGCTGGTATGGTTTGGTTGAAGAGACGTAGGGGGGCAGGGTCATGTCGTGATCGTCACGGTCCTAGTCATTGTTCATGTTGTCATTGTCGTCTTCGTCTAGGAGGTCATTCAGTTAGTGGGGAGGGGTGCCCGACGACGACTGTATGTAAAGACTGTAAATAGCCTTTTAATTGGGTACTAATAATAATAGTAGTAGTAGGTAGTAGAAACAAGGTCATATTGCGCTGCGGGGCTTCAACCGTGTAGGTCATATTGCGCTGCATTTGATATTGTGAGTTAATAAATTGAATGTGATGATTTTATATTTTTCGTGACGATATGATTAATTAAGTTTCGGGAAGCGTCAACCACAAGGTCTTAATAAGCCACTCTAGACAAGATGTTGTAGGTAGGAAGGTCCCATGCTGGTCAGAACCAGCTGCGGGAAGGGGTGGATAGAAGGGGGATCTGACGTTGCGTTTGCAATTTTATTTATTATTTTATTATATATTTTTCACTAAAAGGCTTAGTAGGAAGGAATAAGAGAGATATATGCAGAAAGTATCCCAGTCGACGACTGCCAGAGCTCGCCTGCAGCTTCGGCTCATTTTGTTTCAGGGGACGTCAACATGAAGGTCACTATGCACCACTCTATCCAAAGGAATGTCGTGAGATAAGACCCGTGCTGGTCAGAACCTGCAGTCACGGGTAGAGGAGGTGGACAAACAGACAAAAACACACCAGATACCCTATATTTTTATCATAGTCGTTAAATTGAAGTCTTCGCCACGCTCATTCAATTATTAACTCAATAACTACACTAAGAAATTAATTTTACTGCTTGGTAGACGTTGAATAGACAACGCAGTGCTGGTTACCGACGCTTGAGCGCCACCGTACGGTACGCCTGCAATGTGACGCGCAGGCAACCCACTGTACAGCTGACGAAGCCAAGGTGGCTAATTATTGTTCATAAATAAATCGGTCCAGCCTTACGTACGAGTCATTTAGGCAAAAGATTTTACGAGCAGGAAGCAAGAATGTTTATTGATAATAGTTTTTTTATTATTATTATTATTATTATTATTATTATTATTATTATTCTTTTATTCACCAATATGAACATAACATAATGGGTATTTAAGAGCTTTCACCAGAGATGAACCACACCTCTAAGGTGAAACCCCTATTACAAAACAATTAAATATACATGACATTAAAAAATACAATACATACAAGAAATAACTGAAACAATGTCTTCATACTAAAACTTTGCGTAGTATATGGGCGGTTCCTAATAATGCTGCCTTTTGAAGCTCTGGAGTCCAGTGATTGCCAGAGATATGTTGGAGATTCTCTTCAAAACTTCTTCCAATTGTCCCACAAGCTCCAATTATAATGGGAACAACCTTACAACTGACATTCCACATTCGTTGAATTTCTATTTGAAGGTCTCGATATCTTGTGCGTTTCTCTGCTTCCTTTAATACTATGTTGCGGTCTGATGGAATAGCTACATCGATGATCAAACATTTTTGAGTCTCTTTGTTTTTAACAACAATGTCTGGTTTGTTGTGAAGAACCTTTCGATCAGTGATTATTTGCTCATTCCACAATATGGTCACATTACCATTGTCAACTACTTGCTCTGGTTTATGCATGTACCATTTGTCAGAAGTTTCGATGTTATAACTTCTACAAATGTTCCAATGCAAATATGCCCCAACCTTATCGGGTCGATCAATGTATTCCGTTTTTGCTAAGACCGGGCATCCAGAAATAATGTGCTCCACGCTTTCTTCATAAAGCTTACACAAACGACACTTGTCATCTACTTCGAGTTTGAGAATTCTTTTTTCGTAACTTTTTGTTCTTAAGGCTTGATCTTGTGCAGCTACAATAAGACTTTCAGTTTCACCCTTGAGATTACTTCTGCCCAGCCACTTATTGGTTTGATCTTGGTCAATATGTGGTTGCATCATGCGTGTAATATATTGTCCATGCAAAGGTTTAGACTTCCAGCAACTTATTAGATCTTCCTGGATAATATTCTTAATTTTCTTCTTGATAACCTTGACCTTGTTAGTGATGGACCCATTGATCTGATTAATATCGGTTAATTCCATACCTGATTGAAACTTGTTGCTTAACTTAATGATAGATTTTCTCATAGCTTTGCTAGACTCATGTTCTTGAACCATTCTAATAAATTTGTCATCTCCTTTACCTTCTATGTATAAACTTAAACCAATCATTGCTGTTTTGTATGACCCCTCTAGTTGAGTTATTCCACGACCTCCATTCTTCCTTGCGATATACAGTCTTTCTACGTCCGCTCGTGGATGGTGCATTCCGTTTATTGTCAACAGTTTTCTTGTTTTTCGATCTAATCTCTTAAGTTCTTCAATGCTCCAATCTAATATCCCAAAGCTATAAGATAATACTGGCACAGCAAATTGACCAATTGCAATAGTTTTATTTCGTCCGTTCAATTCACTTTCAAGTATTAATCTTAGGCGTCGTTTGTATTCTTTGCTCAATTTATCTTTCATTAATGTATGCTGAACACCGTTACCTTCTTCTACTCCAAGATATTTATAAGTTGATTCTTGACCAATGTCCTCAATAGTGATATGCTCGTCAAGTTGGATGTTTTCACTTGAGACAATCTTCCCTCTTTTGAATGTCGCTTTCTTGCACTTCTCGATTCCAAATTCCATACAAATGTCGTCACTGAAAGTTTTGACGATATTTAGTAAGATACTAAGTTCTTCGTCATTTTTTGCAAATAATTTTAAATCGTCCATGTACAGAAGATGCGAGACTTTATCTTCATTTGGCAATAATACATACCCCAAACCTGCGTCATTGAGGCACTTTGTCAAAGGAAACAAGCTCATGCAGAATAGAAGTGGCGATAACGAATCACCCTGAAATATTCCTCGTTGTATGTGAACATTACTTGATACGATTTCTTCGGTCTCCGTTCTTATTTTCATACTTGTATTCCAATGTAGCATCATAATTTTGCAGAAGTTGACAACAATTGGGCTGACCTTATACATTTCCAATACTTTTAATATCCAACTATGTGGCACACTATCAAATGCTTTCTTGTAATCAATCCAACCTACGCTAAGATTCTTCTGCCTCTGTTTACAATTTTCCATTATAGCTTTACTCAACAGAAGATGATCCTTACAGCCATACGTATTTCTACAACAACCTTTTTGCTCTAATGGCATTACATTATTTGTAGCTAAAAATACTTGCATTCGTTCAGTTATAATTGACGTTAAGATTTTATACATTGTAGGTAAACATGTGATTGGTCTATAATTTTTTGGTTGTTCAGTTTGTGCAGACTTCGGTAACAAATACGTAACCCCTGTGGTCAACCATACTGGTGCGTCTTCAGGATGAACTAAAGCATTATTAAGCAAAGTTACTAGAATAGTATGAGTGGATGTCAGTTGTTTTAGCCAAAAGTTGGATAATTTGTCTGGCCCTGGTGCTTTCCAGCTAGAACTTTTCCGAAGGGAACTAGACAAATCACCCAATGTAATTTCTTCCCAATTCATATCCGGAGAATCAGCACAATCCAATTCTTGATGTTGAATCCATTTAGCTTCTGAATTATGCTTTTTGTTATCTTCCCAGATTGATTTCCAAAAAAATTCTATTTCATCTTTTGTTGGTGATTTTTTTATTTCAATGTTTTTTTTTCCAAGCTCTCTGTAGAATTTATTTCCATTTTCTGAGAAAAGTTTATTTTGTCTAAATTGCAGCGTTCTTTTTGTGTATCTTCTTATTCTCTGAGCTTTTGCCTGGATCTTCTGTTTCAATTGCTCTTCTACTTGAACCGCATCTTGGGACTTGTGTATACTATACTTTTCAAAAAGTTGTCGTTTCTTTACAGTAAGTTTATACGAAAGATTAATTTTAGTTCTTATTTCATGAAACAAGGATAGGTCTTTCCGCCATGAATCAATTTGTTTTTGAATTCGTATTTTCCACTTTGGTGTAATACGACTGTTTTTAAAAAGTGATTGTTCTTTTTTTACAAGCTTGTCTGTAATAACTGAGGCCGTTCCATAAAGTAGATGATTAAGACTTGTTATGTCTATTGGATGCAATTCAACAATAATTCTTTCTAAAACAGCGTTAGCATTTGAGATTAATTGTTCTGCTTTTTTGTTTAATCTTATTTTAGCGAGGCGTTCACGGGAGTTTATGGGAATATTTTGAATTTGTATCCATTGAGAAATAATTTCGTCCATTAAGTTGGCACTTTCTTCAGTCAAACAGGAATGCACTTTCTCTAGATTGTGTTCATTGACATTCAGTTCCTCTCTACCACCTCTCTACCTCTCTACCACATTATTATTATTATTATTATTATTATTACGATTATTATTATTGTTATTATTAAGGACGCGTCAACCGTAAGGTCAGAATGCACCACTCTAGCCGAGGGAATATGGGGCGTAGGGGTCCATGCTGGACAATACCAGCCATGGGTAAGGGTGAAAGGGGGGTTCTCACGTCGCGGTCGTCATCGTCTTTGTCATCGTTCGTTGTGTCATTATCATCATCGTCGGGGACGTCGTCAAGGGTAGGGAGAGATGTCCCCGACGACGATTTCCAGAGCTCACCTCTAGTTTCGGGAAAACATATACTATCCTCCTTCATACTAACTGATGTTTGCGAGATAGACTTTTTCCCTTGAATCGCCTTGTACGATTAGCAGAGCCATGCTCCGGGCAAATTCTACCCCGGGCCCAGACACGGAAATATGGGGAGAAAAATCCCATTTTGGTCAAAACCAGTCACGGGTTGGAAGATTTTCGTCTTCGTCTTTGTCATCGTTCGTGCTGTCATGGTCGTCAATGTAATGTGGGTGGTCCCGACGACAATTGATTCATCTGCAAGGCTAGTTTCTATGGAGGACGTCGTGAGAAACTAGGGCGCTTATACCGGTTAGGTCATATTGCGCCGCCTGTGATAATGAAAGTTGATGAGATGAGTTAAAGATGTGTTTGATGATAAGATTGTTTTCAAAGTGTATATATGAAAATAAAATGATGATGATGGTAGTAATATCAAAACAAACGATATTTGTGTGAATGGAAATAATTTATAAATTAAAGAAAATCTCTTTAATTGTGTTTGATTGATGTGTTCGATGTGAAGAAAATTTGGCTTTATAAATTACTTTGAATGAATGAATGAATTTCTAAGTGTGTATAGTAAATAATGAAATGATGATAGTAATAGCAAAACAAAAATTATTTATGTGAATGGAAATAAATAAATTCAAGAAAATGTGTATGATGTTAGTTAAGTTTTGTTAAATCAGCGGTTCTCAACCTGTGGGGGCGCGCCCCAAAATGGGAGCGCCTGGATGGGCAACCACATATTTAATATTTAAAAAAAAATAAAAAATAAAATTTTTAAAAATGCAAATTTAGCTTTAAAATTAGACAACCACACGTGTTCTTGGTCTACAGGTTCCCATCAATACCAAGGGTGTTGGTACATATTAGCAAGGGCACTTACTCCCCCCGACCCCCGTGGATTTGCAAAATAGTTGGTTTTCAAATTGTTTTTGGTGGTTTTCTAGAGTTTCCACTATACAAATCTATATTATTTCGCTATCGCATTCAGCCCACTCTTTTCATTTTAAGCACCAAACGTATTCTAAATAAAACTAACTTTCCAAATTTTCGCCTGCAGCGGCGCTACTGTTACGGGGCTCTGCCCCTTAAACCCACCGTCTTGGTATTTTTCCCATGACACTGCCTTTCTATTTTCACTTTGAGCACTACAGGGTTAAAACAAAACCAGGCCCCCTTAAACCCACCGTCTTGGTCCTTTCTCCATGACACTGCCTTTTCTTTTTTCCACTTTGAGCACACAGGGGTTAAAACATCCCGGGCCCCTAAAACAAACCCTACCTAGCTCCTTGCGGATATGATATAAAAGGTTAACACTTTGATTTTTTTTTTTTCCCAAATAATTTTAAATTTTTTTTTTAAGAAATTCAAAAAATTTAAATTTACTAAAAAAATGAACATGTTCAAATTTTTTAGGCAACAACCCCTTTGGATAAATTCCTTGTTGGAAAAGGGATCTGACCCCAAAAGGGAGGCGCGACTAAAAAAGGTTGAGAACCACTGTTTTAAAATAGAAAAATTTGGATGAAAATTTGAAATTTTTGTCGCCGTTATCATATATAGAAGTTTTTTTGGTTTTGGTTAAAGGGACGCGTCAACCTTTCGGCATAATGCCCATTTATGATTTGGGATTGGGGAGGGGGGGCCCATGCTGGTCAGGGGGGGGCCCCCATTGGTCGCACCAGCCACGTGGAAGGGGGAAACGGGGGTTCTCACTTTTGGGGTCGTCATCGTCTTTGTCACGTTCATTTTTTCACTGTCACTTCTCGGGAAGGTCTTCAAGGAAGTGGACTGTCCCCGCAGTGATTGCCATTTTAGCCTCTACATTGGGGGAATAATTCTCCGCTCTAACACTGATTTTCCCGAAACTTTATTTTTGAACGTCTTGGGGAAAGAAAGAGAGCCATGCTCAGGCCATTCTACCCGCTCAGAGGGGGGGATAGTTTACAGATAAGTTTTTCACAGAGCCCTTTTTTTTTTTTTTAAACAGACTTCAATTTTTAATGTGTCCTTGCTAAATCGTTCCGATTTGTTTGAATTGAACACTCTTTTCAAATCCGACGTTGCAGCGACGTGAACCCCAACTAGATCATTTAAAAGTGGTACCGGGGGAACAAGTCGGAACGGCGTCCGTTTTCTACTTGGGAATGATGAAAATTTGGGGGAATCTAAAATAAAATCACACTTTTAAAACTTGTGTTTAGATTGCGCCATTTTAATGTTCACCCACCATCGGGCCTGACGTTGTGGACGTCTCTCAAAATCTGTATAGTTTAGTTGTGAACTATGAAGCCACGGGTTTTTTAATGGCGGATTTTTGTTATATCGAAGGGGGAATCTTTTAAAAAAATTCGTTTGAGTCGCGATTTGTTTAAATTTGTAGTAAAAAACTAAATAAATAAAACCCCAGTTTCGGGGGGCTCCCCCGTCTAGCTATGTTTTTCGAGGTGGACTTTTTCTTTTAAATCGCTTTTACGATTAGCAGAGTTTTGCTCTGGCCAATTCTACCCCGGGCCAGACGGGCATACTTTGTTTCCTAAGCGATCCTAGACCCTTTTGCTATATTATGATTCTTAATATAATCTACAGTTTTTTCTCAACTAAATATTCATAGAATTTTCGTAACATGACGACAGTAACCTTCGTAAATTTAATAAAATGCATTGTATCTTCATTCATTCATCATCCAATCTAGCCGAGTCGCTATAGGCAGGAAAATCACTTGCTGGTCAAAACAGCCACGGCGGTTTGGGGGGGGGGGAGGGTGAGAAGTGTTTTCACGTTTCGATGGTCAACGTTCGTTTTGTCATAGTCGTTGACGTCGGATAAGTCGTTAAGGGGAGAGGGAGGGATCCCCGACGAATAAGGGACTAAGGGATGTCAGGTGGACAGACTTGTGCTGGAGAGATGATGACGTGCAGGTTGACACACACGTATGGCGTAGAGAATCAAGGGCGCTTCAACCGGTGTGGTCCTATTGCGTCGCCTGTGAATTTAATGTTAATGAAATGAGTTAATGGTGTTATTGATGATTATACTGTCTTCTAATTGAATATATAGGGAAAAAATCTATGGTGATTATAGTTACAGCAAAATAAAATTTATTATTTATTTGAATGGAAATAAATAAAGAAATGATTTTTATAATGTGTTTGCATTTTGCAGTTTGCTATTTATTATTTTTGCACCACATCCCAAGATGTCTGTCGCAAATCCTACAATCGTCGCTTGTATCCAGTCTTCACATCTGGAACGGGAACTAGAATCAAATCAACGTCGCGGCGCTAGGAAGCGTCCTTAGCAGCCCAATCAGCGTGTTCATTTCCCTCTGTGCCCACGTGTCCAGGAATCCAGCTAAACTCTATTATAGAACCCTTAGAGTTTAGTTTTTCTAAATAGAATTGGATGTCGTTTACCAAATGATGACTTGAATACATGAGTTTTATGGCTTAAAATGAGCTCAAGCTATCTGAACACAAAAGGTATTCTCCACAACGGCAATGTATAGCGAATAACTCTGCAGCGAAATCTGCCACTCTTGTCTAAGGGATACGGGGAGGATGTCACATGCGGTCAAAACTAGCCACGGGTATTGGGGGAGGAAAGGGGCGGTTCTCACGTCGGGGTCTCCATCGTCGTTGTATTCGTTCGTGTCGTCATGGTCATTGTCGTCGGGGCGGTGGTCAAGCGAGGAAGGAGAGGACACTGGCCAATAATAATTTACAACAACGTTAGGATAGCGTTAATTAGAAGAATTCGTTTTTTATTTAATTTGTATTCCAAATTTATTAAGAGAGTATAGGACATGCGTTTTAGGCAAATTGCTGTTCGCTTCGCCGACTGACACCACAGATGTCTGAAATTTTGAAAATATGTCACAAATGTGGAAATAAAGGGCTTTTCATTAAAACATGTCCAAATTTTATTTTAAAATAATTTATAAAAATACATAAATTTTTACGAATTTTGATTTTGTTAAGAACTCCAAAATCGACATTATTCGTGATTTTAAATTTTGAAAATTGATGACCGCAGGGTCGTCTATGTATGCTTCGTTGACAACCATTTGCAATGTTTCATATACGTCTGATGAATCTTGGCTGAGCGAAAAGCTATTTTCCAACTGCCAAATGTGTACCATTCCCTCTTATATGAAATAAGAATATAAAGACGTGAGTGATTACATTCGTGTTTTTAATTATTTGGTTCTAAAAGTTAATTTTTTGATGATATTAGTGTTTAAATAAATAATTTCAAGAAATAAACTGGGTAAGATTGTCGCCATTCTCACAATATGGGATTTATTCATATATTTTTTTTTTTTGCTTTAGGGCACGTATGCAGTAAGGTCAAATTGCAAAGGACCAGTCAGAGCAAAGAGTTTCTCAAGTCGTGTTTCCATCGTTTTTGTAATCGTGCTAGTTGTCATAGTCGTCGTTGTCGTCATCGTCGGGAAGGTGGTCAAGGGAAATGGGGAGAGATCCCCGACAACGACTGCTAAAGCTCACCTCTAGTTTGGTATATTTGGATGAGGGCGCGTCAACCGTTAGGTCATAAAGCGTTACTCTAGCCTAGGGGTTATTTGGAGCAGGGGCTCAGGCTTATCAGAACCAACCACTAAAAGGATGGGTTCTGACGTCGCGGTCGTCATCGTCTTTGTCAACATTTGTTTTCTCATTGTCATCGTAGTCGGGGAATGTCCCCGCCGACAATGGCCAGAGCTCGCCTCTTTTTCGGAACGAATTAGTTTTGTTTTTGTTTTGTTCCTAGCCTCTAGTTTAGGGGAGTAAAACTAGTAAACTAACCTTCCTACTAGCTGATGTTTACGAGGTGGACTTTTTCTCTTGAATTGCTTTTACGGTTAGCAGAGCCAAGCCTAGGGCCAATTCTACCCCAAAAGCAGGCGGGGTGGGAAGAAATAATATTGTATACTACACCAATACTAACGAAATACGAAATGAGAAACTATACTAGTAGTACAGTGCAATTAGCTCATATATGGCCTTAACCCACGCATTCAAAAAAACAAGCAAGGACCGGTTGGGATATGTTCAGGATGGTTTCCTCAATATCCCCAACAGAATCCCAAAAAATCCGGTTGCGGGTTATCCGCCATTTTGAAAATCAATTTACAGATTTTTTAGTTTTGTCGAAGAATGGAAAATTAGCAATATTGAGTGAAGTATTAGACCGAAATAGCTCAAATTTGTTTTTAAAGTTTCGCATAGAATTAGGGGTGTGATAAGTAACAAGTTTGGCATGCTTTCTTTTAATCTCTGGCGACCAGCCGTCCTTAAAACAAATTTTTACCCTCTTTTTTTTAATTATCTGAATTTGTTTTGCCTATTTATCAAAACAAAAACAAAACCAGTAACTTTATGAAAATTTGTTTCAAATAAAAGTTGTAGGGCATGAAAAAACACATCGATATCATATTCTTGATTGTGTCCGTAGATAATAATGGCCGAACGCTACATGACAAGCAAGACCATTGTGCGGTGAGCAGCGTAAAACGTTTGCTCGACGCGCTACCACTAGCGCAGTCCATGGCCATAAGTCCCGTAGGAATTTCGACCTTTATAGATTTTCTCTTCTGATCCTGTTAGGGTATACATTAAGGATAAAAAAAATTTGGGTAAACATCTGGCATCCCGGGCCTAGGTTTTTTTACGATGCCATCTTGATTTGGGCAAATGCGTTTAGTACACGCTCTTAATTTTAATACATTTTCTATACTTTTGACTACATGTGTAATGAATCAAAACGTAATAATAGGATTCTCCAATAAATTTTCAATTAAATGATACAAATTTGGTCATCCTGGGAACATTGTGGTATTGTTATAGTGAAATACATATTATTAACAGTCCTGCGTACAGGTGCACTATTTACCTCCAATTGTGTATTTCATGATAGATAATAAAATTTGGCACAAAATATACGAAAATGTAATTGGAAAATGATTTGACTGTACAGGGCAATCTCATTATTATCCCACGACACCAATGGCGGCCATTTTCCAAGATGGCCACCCAACAAATTATTTGAAATTTTGTGACAGAATGTTGAAATTTGGTATACACATAGATCATGTCATTGAAAAATGACTTTTGAATAGGCCATGTCAAACTAACTAACACAATGGCGGCCATTTTAGAAGATGGCTGCCACACACATTATTTCGAACCACGTAAATTTTATGACAGAATCTGTGTGTGTACACACATAGGGCACTCCATTGAAAAATGTCGTATTTATGTGTAATATCAATACTTTTTAGAAACAATGTAGTATGGATCTGCTATCGCGTATCTTAAAATATGCTATGGAATTAAATACTAGCAATAATTACTACTTATAACAATTCACTTGTTTTTTATACACATTGTAGGCAATTATGACAAGTTTCTATGTTACATTATATAATGTTTATGCATTCTAAATATGACAAATGAAATGTTTATATTCCTATTTTAGTTCGATCAATTAAATTCCCGTTAGTAAAAGGCGATAGTCCAGTAGATCACCAACGAGTTCACCCAGTATAGTCGCCAAAAGAAGCCAAAAGTACGCTTACATGTCGTTTTGAGTCAAAATACTACCTCTTGGTAACATTTACAAGACAGCCAAGAATTCCCCAATTGGTTTCTAAAAATACGCAAAAAGGCAGCCAAATGTTTGCCAAAAGTTGACCAAATTATAGTATCATGTCATAAAATTGACTTAGTATGCATGGGTTTTATTGCATTAAAAAATGTTGAAGATCGTGAGAAAATGAATAGAAGACCATGCTTTTCGAGTTCCTATGTGGCCATCAAAACATCTCAAATTAACGAATTCTAGTAAAGTTCAGGATACAGATAATCACAATAGTAAAGTAGTGCATAGCATCATTATTATGTGTTGAATAATGTAAGAACTCGGTTTGAAATGCATACATTATATATTGATGTTTCGTAACAGACAACACTTGATTTTAATCTAAACCTCGTTACACTTGGACACTGGATAACTATATGGTTAATTTTCATGTAAACCTAAATAGGGTGTCACTTGAAACTGCCATGTTTCATGTTGCATTATGTTTCTATTTACACACAAAACTACGACAAGGGCGCGTCCACCGTTAAGGGCGCGTCCACCGTTAGGTCATATTGCGCCGCCTGTGAATGAAAGGAAATGAGAAGAGTGAATGCAGGTATGTTTGATGATTAGATTGTTTTCTAAGTGTATAAATAACAAAATAAATTGATGATGAAGAAAGTAATAGCAAAATAAAAGTTATGTATGTAAATGAAAATAAAGAAAAGAAACAAATGTGTAAGATGTGAATTAAATTTTGTTAAATAGATTACAATGGATGAGAAATTTAGAAAGTTTGTCGCCGTTATCATATGATAGAAGTTCTTCATATGATTGGGAGAGATCAAATTGCGTGCGCAATGCATCATATTTGGCACATTCTGCTAGCATATGATGCACGGTTAAAGGTACATCACATGTGTCACATATGGGAATAACCTTTTCTCTGGTTAAGAGATATCCGTGTGTTAGGCGTGTATGGCCTATACGAATTCTAGACAATACCACCTCTTCTCTACGTGAGAGTCGAGACGTAGGTGGACGAATTTTGTTAGTCAATGTGGGCATCACACTATGCAATTTGTTATTTTGCAACACATCCCACGATGCTTGTCGCAAATCCAACAATCTTTGCTTGTATCCACTCTTGACATCTGGAACGGGAACTAGATTGAAATCAACGTCGCGACGCTGGGAAGCTTCCTTAGCAGCCCGATCAGCGTGTTCATTTCCTCTATGCCCACGTGTCCAGGTATCCAGCAAAACTCTATTATATATCCCTTAGAGGTTAGTTTTTCTAAATAGAATTGGATGTCTTGTACCAAATGATGACTAGAATACATGAGTTTTATAGCTTGAAGTGAACTCAAGCTATCTGAACACAAAAGGTATTCTCCACAACGACAGCGTAGAATGATTTAAGGCCAGGATGGCGAAAAACTCTGCAGTGAAAAACTGAAACACGTCGCTTAGCCTGAAACGTTCATTTAAGGTGGAGAAATAAAAGGGCCCTTCCCAACCTTTTGTCAATTTTGGAGCCATTGTGAATCCCAAAAAGTAAACCTTTTGATGTCATGGCAAATTTTTTCTAAGTTAATTTTTGAATACACTATCGAAGTAGATTTTTTTATAAAAAAGACAAAGGTCAAATATAATAATCGGTTGTGAAAAACCCAGGCGGGTTATGCAAAAATAAAAAATTAAAAACTTTTGGCAGATGAAATTCTATAAGATAAAAAAAAGTTTACATTTAATCCCTTTGGAAGAGACCCTTTGGGTTTTGTTATCAAAGTGTCGGCATATGGGTTTTAAAAAAACTTTCCATTTGTGGATGGTTGGGCATAGTTTTAATTTTCATTACATACGTACCCATAAAGAGGTTCTCCTTTGCTAAGGAGGACCACCTGACTGGGAAACAAGCGATAGGGCTTTTTTCGAAATCCCAAGAGCAATACGAAAAACCCCCAAGGTGGACAGTGTTGAGTTAAGGGGTGGTACTTGCTGAAGAGTATACAAAACCAAAGCCATCTTGGAGCAAAACTAGAGATCGTAAATTCTCAACATGAAGCCCGATCTGCCCCCCACGATGTTTTATGAGAACTTTTCAATGGGTTTGTTTTTCAACATGCATTTTTTGCGAACCAACAACGGGTTTTTCCCAATTTAGCTTTTGCCCAAAACCATCCCGAGAAGAGGGGACTTTGTTTAAATAGAAGTTCTACATTGAAAAACGATAGTTGGGGTCATTTTGGATTCCTGAAGACGGAAAATGAATGCACGGTTTTTCGGGAGGGGAATTGTCCCCCCCGTTTCGAACCCCATTCATTATATTGTTCAACCCAATTTTCCCGTGTTTTTGAGCTTTGATAAATTTACCGATCGTAGAAGATTCCCAGGTCACTAAAATAGGCACGACATTGGCTTTTGGGTACAATCCAACATGTTTTTTCCCAAATAGAAAACAGTGTCCCGACAAGCCCGACCCTTTGTGGTACACTTTTTTCAGTGAGAACGAGTGACAAAACTTTTTTAACACGCACTTTAAAAGTTTATTTTTTTAAAAAATTTTCAAAAAAATTTTGGCAGGGGCCCTCGAAAACCCCATCGTAAATTTTTGAAGAAATTTAATCCCCATGTTGTATGTATGTTTTAAAGTAAAAAAAGCACCCCAACAACAGTTGTTTTGCAACAAACCCTTTTAAATAAAGTCTCAAACAAACCCAAGTGGTCGTGGGGGGGCAACACGTTGACGAAACCCAAACATTGACTTCCCCAATAAAGCGGCTCCAGCACCCACATTAGTCGTTTGTGATCACTTTTCGAAAAATTTGCAAAAGCAATTGTCAGAAAAAAGGGGCGATATGAATTCGGATCGATTACTTTGTTTTTTGAGAAGGGGAATTAGATGGCACCCCAACTTCGGGAAATATGTCAGACAACCCAAAATTTTAAAAAAATAAAAAAAAATTTAAATGAGGGACAGTCAGGGCAAAACATGTCTTTGTGATTTGTTTTCCCACAGATGTGCGACGTAATGGCTTAACGCCATAGGGGAGTTCCACAAAGAGAACCCTTTGTTGTAGGTACTTTTTCAGATGAGAAATAATTTTTCGGCTTTTTAAACTGCTTGGTGCTAGAAATTCGCATCATATCGTGCATTATGCTTCCCGATGCAAAATGTGCCCCAGTACTGAACCCACATTGGGGAGTAGTAACTAATCCCGCCACCTGATGGGGGGTATGGTTTTTACCTGACGTCCAAAATTGTTTTAACCTTTTTCCACACCATCGTGGAAGAGGTGCTGTAATTTATAGAAGATACATACTTTGCCATGACTGCCTCTTACTATTTTTTGATAATTCGTCTCTTTTCGCCTCTCGTGCTTAAAATTTGATTAAATTTCAAAGTAGGAAAAGTATTAATTTTTTTAAAAGCTGTTTTTTTGCCTGATGGCCAAGCAAATCTTTGTTACAGGGACGACACGCGACGTTTTTCACCACTAGCAGTGGTATACTGGTTTTGCGCATCAAGCAAGCTTTTTACTCAATTTTGACAAGCACGTTGGGGACGAGAACTGAAAGTCCCCCTTTGGCAAAGAGATTTCAAAATTTTGGAACTTTCCCCAATCAGTTTGGCAAGTCTCCATCCCTGACCTGGATTGTGGGGCCTATTGTATTTTTAAACATTCACCTGAATTAAAAATGATCATTTCCCATGAAAATATAAGCATTTAGCTCGAGATAAGCGATAGCAATGGGACAATACTAAATTAGGGTGAAAAAGGCCAGAATGGACGTGAAAGAGTCATCTGGCCCGTGTTCAACAATGAAACATCATTTTTTTTGTAAAAAAATCTGTAAACACAACCCCTTTGATCAAAAAAATACTGACCCCCAGTCAGTAGGGAGCGTTAAAATCACCCCCCCCAAAGATTACGGGCCATGTAATTGATCCCACAATGCCTCCCTATCGCGTTGCTAAGATTAATGGTGGGGGAAGTAAAAACAGCTAATGTGGTTTAATTTTGGGAAGAAGCTGAAAAGGGACGGCCCGAAAGGGGAGTTATCAAGAAATTTGAGTGGCATACCAGAGTCATGCACCCGAATGGCAACCCCCTGGCACGTTCACCTCCATATAATCCTTACGGTAGATTGAAACCTTAACCCTGGGTTTCAGTTTTTGAAAAAAGTTTTTGTAATAAAAGATCAAGGGGTTTTGGTTTTGTAAAGTAGCTGTAGCTCTTTTAGATTGCATAGAATCCCCTACAATTTCCCGATATTTGTGTAGCCATTTAAGTTTATAGATGTTGTATGTATCTTAAAAACAGCAGTATTTTTAAATTTCACCTTATGGGTTTTTTTAAAAAATCAAAAGGATTCTCATCCATTAAACGATCCTCCAACATGTATCAGTAAGTGACGAGTGGATGGGCTTTTTTTTGGTGGGAATCTTTTAAAAACCCCTTTACATTGGACCCACTAAAAACCCCTAAGGGGTTTTTTTTTTGACTTTTTTTTGGTGATTTAGGTAAATTTATTCAACTTTAAAACAACATTTCTGTGAGCTTGCTGTTTATTAAATTTCCCCAATTTCCCCTCGAATTTGAGATCGATCAGGGAAAAATTAACTTTGTAAGAGTTTTCCCGCCCTGTTTTTGCTTGCTTGTTTTTAATTGATCTTGTAGTGATTCGTACACAAACAAGCTTCAATAGTTTCCTTAGCTTTGCGTTTTCCTGAACCCAAGGGGAGTCTTCAAAAATGGCTGGGGCCGCACAGTTTGGGGGTTTAGGTTTGGGTTTTTGGATGTTTTGTGTTGTTCGATTTGTTTCAATTATGCCTCTACTATTGATGTTACACTTGCGCAAAAGATACTGGAAGATTAAGGTGTGGAATTGTCTATACCCTTTTCTTGCCTCATGAACATTAAGTTTGTAACGCCATTATCTACAAACTTTTCTCTTCCGCCATCTAGGGCAATCACGGGGGGAAGAAAAAGCATGGGCCCCTACAATTTACACACTCGTTTTGGTGTTCACACTGCATTCACCATGAGATTTTAAAAACCCCAATTCTGCAAATAGGTTCAGACTTTTCAAAATTTTGGTGGTCAAATCTTTTACAGGGAAAACATCTCATGGGGTTTGGATATAGGTTTTGAATCTAAAATTGGGATCCCCCTAACACCTTTTTAGGTAATCCTTAGGTTTAAGGGGAGGATTTTTGTGCCCCGTTGGAAATTTTTCTCCATCAACACGGGTCATTATTCTATACAATCAATGACACCTTTTGGAGAGTTCCTCTTAATTTCCCCATTTGGTAAATATTTTAGATCAGAACAACTAATAATTCCCTTTGAATTATTAAGTTGTTTTGCGGCTTAACTTCGATTTCAAATAGGTAGTCAAATTTAGTGGTTTTAAATAATAGTTTAGACTGCTTATCATTGCAGTCTCAACCAGAAAACAATCCATTCGAGTTTTCCCTAGATTTTACAGTACCCGCACCCTTTAATCGCTTTTCAATTGCAACTATGATATTTTTAAAAAAGTTTTGGTTTTCTTTTTAAGGATTTAAACTCCCTTAAAATTTTGAATATTAAGGGTTTCACTTGCACACTTTTTTTTTTGCCCACATGCGATTTATTTTTTACCAACTATATTTTATTTTTTTATTTTTAAATAGGAAAAGTATCTGAGCACTGCCATGAACGAAACTTTTGGTTAACGTACACTTTTTTTGATACTTACCGCTTTTTTTCAAATGGAAAGAACCCCTTCGGTCCTAGAACAAAAGGCCGTTGAAGGCAGGGAAAATAAGCTGAAAGAATGCAGTTTTTACGGCACCAACCCTGTGCCAGAGGATCCACGTGACAAAAAATTATTGGGATCCCCTTTTCACTTTTTGTAATCTATCGGTTCTATGTGGGAAAGTCTTTGTGTGGCTTGGGGTTTTCCATCATTATAAAAAAATGACATTCTTTTGGCAGTTTTTGGGGTTTTAAATTTGGGCTAAGTGGCATATTGCTTACTAAAGGGAACTTGAGCAAACCCCTTTTGGGGAAACTTTCCCAACAAGGAGAAAATGTTTGTAATCATGGTGCTATCGTGAACGCATGGCTTTTTATATTGTTGAGTTAAATTCGTTGGCTACCTTTGGCAACACGGCAATCAAATCAAGCCTTGGTCTTGCTTTGAACCCCTTGGAAACCATTTTACAAACAAATTTTACAAGGGTGGAAGTTATTTAAACGTCAAGATCGTTTTAAAATACTTTCCCTTCACTGGTGGGGGGGGGGGCAAGGGTGGCCCGCATAAGGATTGAGTAAGAGGATGCAATAGCAATTCTTGTATATGTTTATGGGTCTCAAAAGGATAAATTTTAGTAACAAATTTGACCAATGTCAGTATTACGGACTACGCCTTTACTAACGGGATTAATTTAAAGAACTGAAAAAGGGAATATAAACATTCCCTTGTTATTTTGAAAAATAAATAATGTAAGTTTAAAAGAAACTTGTCAATATTTTCCTACATGTGATAAAAAAACAAGTGAATTTTTAAAAAGTATTATTGTAGAAATTTTAAATTTATAGCAAAAATTACAAGATACCCGTAGCGGACCATTTTTAATTTTTTTAAAAAGTTTGATAAACAAAAATATGAATGTTTTAAGAAGTGCCATAGTGTACACAATAACAAAATTTTGTAAAAGTTTAGTGGGTTTGTAATAATGGTATGGCGCCACTTTTAAAAGGGCCCCCCATTGGTGCCATTTGTTATTGACAGGGCCTACAAAAGTTTTTCAATGACAGATCTATGGTCACCAAATTCAACATTCTGTCACAAAATTTCAAAAATTGTTGGGGGCCTTTGGAAAAGGCCGCCATGATTTTCGGGGATAAAAATGAGATTGCCCTATATAGTTAAATCATTTCCAATTTTCTTTTGATATTTGTGCCAAATTTTAAAATTTTTATCATGAAAGGGGCCCCCTTGGATAAATAGTGCACCTGTACGCAGGACTAATAAGTAATAATAATATGTATTTCACTATAACAAATACCACAATGTTGCCAGAATGTCCAAATTTGTATAATTTAATGGGAAAAATTTGTTGGAGAATTTAATTATACGTCAGAATTATTACAAATGTAGTCAAAAAATATAGAAAATGTATTAAAATTAAGAGCGTGTACTAAATGCATATGTCTTAAACAAGATGGCGTCGTTTAAAAAAAATTTGGCACCAGATGTCAGATTTTTACCCAAGAATTTTTTTATCCTTAAGGTATACCCCCAACAGGATGAGAAGAGAAAATCTATAAGGTCGAAATTCCTACGGGACTTATGGCCATGGACTGCGCTAGTGGAAAAAGTGGAAGAGCAAACGTTTTAGGTGCTCACCGCACAATGGTCTTTCTTGTCATGTAGGCGTTCGGCCATTTTTATCTACGGACACAATCAAGAAAATGATTTCGATGTGTTTTTTCATGCCCTACAAAATTTTATTGAAAAAAATTTTTCATAAAGTTACTGGTTTTGTTTTTGTTATGATAAATAAAGCAAAACAAATTCAGATAATTAAAAAAAAGAGGGTAAAAATTTGCATCAAGGGCCGTAGGTCGCCAGATAATCAAAAGGAAGGCGCACCAACACCTTAATCGTTTCTTTACGAACAATTTAAAACAAATTTGAGCTATTTTCGGTTCAATACGTTACTCAATATTGCTAATTTTCCGTTCGTCGACAAAAACTCAAAAATCTAAAAATTGATTTTCAAAATGGCGGAAAACCCGCAACCGGTTTTTTGGGATTCTGTTGGGGATTGTCCAGGGGACCCACCTTAACAAATCCCGACCGGTCCCTGCTTGTTTTTTTGAATGCGTGGGTCATATCACAAGGCCCTGTCTATAGGGCGCTTAACCGGTTAGTTAATATTTCGCCGCCTGTTATATGAAAAGTAAATGAAATGATTTAATGGTGTGTTTGCTGATTATATTGTATTCTAAGTGTTTATATTTTAAGTATACGACTTGATCGTTTGTATGTTTGTGTTAGTTATAACACTTATCATATTTTTATATTAACTTTGTTATGTGGGAAACCTGTCCAGGGTGCAATGCATGTTCCTCTTCAGGTGTCAACAAGGTTAATTGGCGATAGGACAATTGTTAATTGATGCTTGATGGCTGTTTATGAGGACTTAATACCTAGCCTGCGTAATGTCGACTGAGGAAATGCTCGGACAAATCTTCAATCGGAATGCCCACGGGGAAGGGAGGAAGGGGTGTTTCTCACATCGTGGTTATCATCGTCTTTGTCATCGTTCGTTGTGTCTTTGTCATCGTTGTCGGGAAGGTAGTCAAGGGAAGGATGAAGTGTCCCCGACGACGATTGCCGGAGCTCGCCTCTAGTTTCTGGGAGTAAAAAACTTCGCTTTTATACTAGCTGATGTTTGCGCGGTGGACTTTTTGTCTTGAATCGCCTTTTACGATTAGCAGAGCCATGCTCTGGACCAATTTTACCCCGGGCCCAGACGGGGTGAATAGAAATGTTCCTAGTTACTTGACACATGGCTCGCTCACTTGTCTAACATCAACTTTAGCGTTTTCTTGTACTAAATTGCAAATGTAGTTTTTAATAGTTGTATAGGTACCTAAGATCGTAATGATATACGCGTTTATGAAAGTCCACTCTGTTTAATAAGTAGAGCAAGTACAAACTGTGATGCGATGTGTTGCTTATAGTACACCGACCTTCGTATCTGAAACACAATTACTTAACTCACCGACACGTGCGCAATACTTAGGGTGCGTCTGTAATCGACTTTTTGAGCGAGTCTGCTTGGCTAAGTCGACTCGTTAGCCGGAAGTCACGTGATGAAGTTGGCGTCGAAATGTCACAAGTAGGCATCGGTCGTCTGCTTGGTTAGCACCCGAGCGTAGTCGCCGAAAGTGTATGCTTGCGAGCCTACTTCACCTACTACAAGATGGCCGAATGCGAAGAAGTGAAATGCAAGCAGGATTGTAATTAATTAATTTTAATTGTTCCTAGGATCTTATATTTAACGAATTATTTTCTTACCACGAAAAAAATTAGCAGTGTCAGGAATTCAAACAACTAAATGCATGTGTTAGGCCGAGGCCCTAGGGCATAGCTAGGTAAAGGTGGGGCCTAGGCCTAGCGTAGGGTAGCCTAGACCTAGGCCTAGCCAGCCAAAATGTAGCATTTTGAATGTTTCGTGATATAGTTTGATGTTTTTAAATTTATTTTTAACTTCTTGACCTTGACCAACGAGGTTATGCTAGGTCTAGACCCTATGACAAGCCAAAAATGAGAGATACAACGCACATGGACTAACAAACACAAGAAAGTTTGTTGGTTTACAAATTTATAAAAAAGACTCAAGCTACCGCCTTCTCGTGGGTGGGTTTTGAGAGCGACTTTAAAAACGTATGTCCGTTAAGTAGGCAGTGGGAAGCCATGATAAGCAGGCTTTAAGAAGTTGTTGACAGAATCATTAAGTAGGCGAGGTGTAAGCAGGCTAGCACAGAGCAGGCAAGTTTTTAGCAGGGTAGCAGTCGAAAAACGATTACAGACGTACCCTTAACAAAATACCACAGCAATAATGCCTCCCTCCGAAATTGAAATAATTTAATTAATAAGCAAGGACCCGGCGCCTCCACCAACAATGCTATTCTTATGGAGTTTCAACTTTCTCGCTCTACCCGGCACCTCCACCAAACGCCTAACACAATCTGCTATTTTAATCATTTGTTTATGACGGAATACGGTAATTTTTACTTCATTATGGTAGAATTACGACTGTTATGTGCATTTAATTCCAAATATCAACTCCCACTCAGTCACAGAACTGGTTAAAACCGACCAAGCCAACCCTGCAGGCACCGACACCATCGACGAGCTAACATTGACCAACTATAGAGACCGGCATATTTATAAATAATAATAAATAAATTTTATTTAGAGTCTACCCACTCAGTTATATAACTGATTTTCAGTGGGGGACTTTAAATCAAAGCGACCAAGCCAACCCTGCAGGCCCCGACGCAATCGACGAGTGAGCGATAACCAACCAAAGATCGATATCTTTTAATAGGAAATATAGCAATCAGTGGTATGGACAGTGCGAACACCCGCGAATCAACGCCAGAATCAACAAGGCCGATTCAGAACAACTCTGAAATTTATTATGTGCTTCGTTGCTAGGACGGCTCCAAAGTCACCGTTTACAAACTCCTAAGACAAGAACTGATGGACTTAAGTCCAAATCAGAAGTTAAAAAACTTCTGACTTTGACGGGAATCGAACCCTGGACTTTCTGCATTGGAAGCAGATACGCTAACCACAAGACCAACGAGCCACACATAAGACCAACGAGCCACACAAGACCAACGAGCCACACGTACACACATTTAAGTAGGAAACACCGATCAATCAAGCTGGACACGATTGTAGCCCGCGGACAGACCCAGAATCAACAAGGCTTATTCTTCTTCTTCTTCTTCTTCTTCTTCTTCTTCTTCTTCTTCTTCTTCTTCTTCTTCTTCTTCTTCTTCTTTTATTATTATTGCTAGGAAGGCTCCAAAGTCACCGTTTACAAATTCCTAAGCCAAGAACAGATGAAAGTCTAAATCAGAAGAAAAAACTCTTGCCTAGAGCGGGAATCGAACCCTGGACCTACTGCACTGGAAGCAGAGACGTTAACCACAAGACCAACGACCTTTGGCAGTTCGTGTGAAAGAGCACAAGAGCAATGTTACCCAGCACAAAATACACTCATCAAAAATAGCAGAACACGTTTATGAAAACCACCATTTCATCAATTGGGACAACACTTCTGCTTTATGTCATGAAAGGAATCGAGATAAAAGGAAGTTTAAGGAAGCTTGCTTCATGGCTTGTAATTCTTACATCATGAGTACTCCCAGTGCACATTGTCCACCTATATGGAATATTTTCTGTCCTAGTACATCTAGGCCTTGATCCAATTAAACGTAATGTCTATTTTTATATTGTTAATAACTTGTAATTAACTCATCTTCACCAATTTTTGTGATCTAGGGCAATGTATATTTTATTTTTGTCATGTTTTTATTTTATTTTCATCAATTGTGTTGGCAGATATATTTCATGGTCATTTTGTTTATATGGATTGTTGTTAATTTTTCTTTTGTCAACCTTCAGTTTGAAAAAGATTTTTGAATAAAAATCGAAATATCACTAATAATTTAATAAATATTGATAAAGAACAGTGTTACGTCCAATAAATACTTATTTAAATAATCAATACCTGTTCTACTAGTTTCTTGTATCTGATACACACAATAATGTACACCCTCTATGAAAACGACAAAATCGATGTCGAAATCAAAATCGATGTCGTCGATCGACAAATCAGAGTGGTGGAAGTTGAAGTTTGAAGTTTATTAGGTACGAGGGCGCGTCAACCGTCAGGTCATGTTGCGCCTCCTGTGATAATGAAATGAGATGATGTATGGTGTGTTTGATGATTAGATTGTTTTATAAGTGTATATAAAAAAATAAAATGATGATGATGAAAGTAATAGCAAAACAAAAATTATTAATGTGAATACAAAATAAAGAAATTAAAGAAATGTGTGTGATGTGAACTAAATTTAGTTAAATAGATTACTTTGGATGAGAAATCTAAAAAGTTTGAACTTGGTTCAGTTCTTTATGGCTTATGGCTTTTGACAACTGCATTAAAGTAAGTTTTTGTTTATGTTTGTATGTCCAATACCGAGTTGTACTTTAACTTTTTACAGGATAATGTTTGTCAGTGGGGAAAACTCTAGTATCCAGCCAGGTGGACTGGTGAGAGGGAGGTACATGTATTGGATTTAGGGGGAACTTCCCATGGTTGTTTAATGACAAAAGAGAAGCATTATTACACGCAAGAACTTTGAGGAGGTTTGCAAGGATGGCAATGACGGGATCTGAAGAGAGAGAAGTCAAGGCTTCAGCTAGGGTTGCAATGATGTCCCAGACAGGGGACTGGGGTGGATCAGGGTTGCAGGACGGGGGTTGTTTGGTTTGGGCGGAGATCGAACACGGTGTTGGTTGGTGTTAGTTAATACATCAGCATAAGAACGGGTTTCCCTGTCATAAGAAGTTACAGGGGCTGTACGAGTCGGAGTGGTTTCCTTGTGAAGTCGACGGTCGCTGGTGATGCCGGTGAGGGCCCTGGACCTGGATTCTGCTGCCTTCAGGAACTCAGGGCACTTCCTGTACGACGCAGGGTGGGATTCTCCACAGTTGATGCATGTTGCTGGTGATGCCGGTGAGGGCCCTGGAAGCCAAGTCTTGAGACCACTCGTTCCAACTCACACACGTTCTGAGTCGAGAAATTCCTCCAAGTCGCTCAAAATCGCCAAATCGGTTGTCTTGGGTACAAGTTCACGAGGCTCCGGTGACTTGGAACGAATGTTTTTTTCACGTTTTACACCACGAGGTATTTGGTGGTGACTTGTGACGACGACGACGTGAGAAACTAGGGCGCTTCAACCGGTTAGGTCATATTGCGCCGCCTGTGTTTATGACAATTGACTAGATGAGTTAATGGTGTGTTTGATTATTATTATTATTATAATTATAATTACTATTACTATTACTATTATTATTATTATTATTATTATTATTATTATTATTATTATTATTATTATTATTATTATTATTATTATTATCATACAAACTCGGTCAAAACCGGAGCTAACATGTTGTACGGACTTACGTCAAGTACTTCCATGTGTACCTATTACATACATTATTACTTTTGTCTTAACTCTAACTAAAATAAGTCATTTATAAATTGTAATATTGTTTGTAGATGATGTTTTCTTTCTGCTGTGTACGGTCGTGGCCGATTTCTCGTCGCCATCCTAGCATTTGCTCTTCGGACTATGGGAAACCACGAAAACCATGTCAGGATGGAAGCTGTCTCGAAATCTCGAAGTATCATTCTTAGTTTAGAAATTTACGAACTATTCTACATTATTATTATTATTATTATTATTATTATTATTATTATTATTATTATTATTATTATTATTATTATTATTATTTTTATTATTATTATTATTTATTTTCCTTCTTTTCTGCTCTCCTTTGCACCACCGAGCTCATCTCGAGCCAAGATGATGCGAGAGTGCACCTAGCGTGGGGACCCAACGGTGGTGGGGAACGACAGAACTCAGAGGCTGAGGACCTTCCGCACGATGTTGCTTGTACCAAGGATTGCAGCCTTCTGCATGACACGAACATGCTTGTCCTTCTGATGGAGCTTCTCCTTTGCCGCTGACCACTCCTTGGTGACCAAACCGTTGACGGAGACGACGACAGGAACGATTTCAAAGCACCTCAGCTTGTATATGTCCTTGAGTTCTACGGCGAGCGGCTGGTATTTTCGCCTGTTATTGGCTATTGTGCTGACCACATGGCCATCTGAGGGGATGGCGATGTCAATGATGTGTGCCGTTTGAGCTTTTTTGTCAAACAAAACCAAGTCTGGCCTATTTGCCTCGACCCCCCTGTCTGTCACGATGACAGAGTCCCACAGCAGCTTAGCGTTTTGGTTGCGTAGGACTTGCTCGGGCCTACACTTGTAGTACGGTCTTTCCTCGTCTACGAGGCCACTCATTATTATTACATTATTATTATTATTATTATTATTATTATTATTATTATTATTATTATTATTTTTATTATTATTATTATTATTTTATTGGATGTATTTCATACAAACTCGGTTAAAACCGGAGCTAACATGTTGTACGGACTTACGTCAAGTACTTCCATGTGTACCTATTACATACATTATTACTTTTGTCTTAACTCTAACTAAAATAAGTCATTTATAAATTCTAATATTGTTTGTAGATGATGTTTTATTTCTGCTGTGTACGGTCGTGGCCGATTTCTCGTCGCCATCCTAGCATTTGCTCTTCGGACTATGGGAAACCACGAAAACCATGTCAGGATGGAAGCTGTCTCGAAATCTCGAAGTATCATTCTTAGTTTAGAAATTTACGAACTATTCTACACGTGTTGAGTATTACTGCCTTTTGAGTCTCGATGTATACATTGGGTTGAAGATCTAGTTGTTTAATGCTTTCATGTAGCTTCTTCGGTATGATGCCGTTGGCTGATATAATGAATGGGATTGTATTTACCTTTTTCTGTTTCCACATCTTCTTGATCTCAATTGCAAGTTCACTATACTTGTCAATTTTTTTCTTCCACGTGGTCTCGACGTTATGGCACATTGGGATAGCACGTCGTAAGGTAGTTTGTCTTGTTTCTTCTTGTCAATTATTTTAAATCCGGTCCCTGTTGTGATGTCTCGGTTGTCTGTTAATAACTGTGCGGTCGTAATATAATTTTGGTAATCTTTACTATCTAGTACTTTCTCTGGTTTGTATTTGTAGTAAGGTGTGTGTGTTTCAATGAGGTTGTACTTGATTGCTAGTTGTTTTGATGAATAATTTAGCTACTTGTTATGTCTGTAGAGGTAATCTGTTTGACATAGTGACTTGCACCCGGATATGATGTTTCGATTGTTGTTTCACCCTTTGCACTACATTTTCTACATTGATTGTTACTGTCGCATCTTGTATTAATTTATTTTTTATAATTGTTCGTCGCAATCACTCTGTCTTGAATAGCTCATCATAAAACCTTCCTGATTTTTCTCCAAATAGTTCCTCCGTGTTTGTTTAACCACCTATTTGGAGATGCTTTAATATCTACGTGACTTTTGTGTAGTTCATCATAATGTCTCTTGTTAGGGTCTTTTTCTGAGAGAACGTAATCTTTTGAAGCGTCCAGTTATGAGTTTCCCTTGTAGATTGACATTTTCGTTTGCTAGATTGAGTGAGTTAATGATTGTCAGCTGCACCACAGCCCTATGGCAGTGTGGACTGGTTGCTCTTTGTAAAAAGTATTTTTCTTACAATGTCTATTTGTTTATATATAAAGTTGTTCAGATCAAGTGGCCCCGTCCTCCCTTTTTTCTCTTGAAGTGTCAATCTCTCTATTGCTGATAATTAGGATGATGTATTCTGTGTTTTGTAAGTTGTAGTATCGATTTAATATTTCCACGCGTGGTGTCTGTCTGCGGTTCCTTTAATGATGCCGAATGAATGTCAGTACGAATGGTACAGCATATGTATTTATTGCTTGTGATCTTGTTTTTACCGTTTAGTTGCGTCTTGAGGATAGACTTAGTTTGTTTCTTGTATGTGATCTATAAATTTTGCTGTTCATAACTTATGTTCAATTTCTGGCAGCTTGTGAGTATCCTAAATATTTTGTATACATCGTTATCGTCCCATTATTCCAATCCTATGTCCCTCATCTAGCTGAACTCTTCTGCTTGTGGACCTGTAACCTTACCCCTTTTCGATATGTAGCGTCTTACATTTTGTCTACTCAAACTCCATGCAGATATCTGACTAAATGCTAATGTGTATTTGACTAGACTGTTTAGTGTTGAGCAAAATTTGATGCATACAACTTTAGTCATCCATGTAGAATAGGTGGGAAATTGTGTGCTACCACATTAATGTCCCTTAATTTTTTAAATCCGTATGTTTCGATCGTTTAAGCATATGTAACGGGGTTAATGACAGACAAACCATAATGCACTTATGAGTCACCTTGGAAAATGCCACGTTTAATTGTAATTGGATCTGTAATTTATCTGCTGGTTTTTCATATTTAGTTTTAGTGTTGTTCTCCATGTCTCCATTACTGTCTTCAAAAAGTTTACATTACTGGTGATTTTATATTATTTTGTAAAAAATCTGAATAAGCCATGTGTGTGGTGTTGAGTCGCAGGCTTTCTTTCCTTGTAGTCATGTAGTGTTACGTTAATATTCCTTTCTTATTGTGTGTCCGATTCATTACAGTAAGTCAATAATAATTTGTTTCTTTACATCCCTGTGATTTCCTTTACCGCATCCTTTTTGTTCCTCGGCCAATGATTTGTGTTCTTGCGCAATGGTTATATACTTTATTTGTTATGCTGAAGTCAATATTTTATATATATTTTTGTAGAAACATGTAATTGGCCCGATATTTACTTGGGGTCTTCGTGTCATTGTCCTTTGGTTTGAGAAAGTTTACTCCTTTCAGTAAAAATTCGGGTTTTCTTTAACTCCATTTATAACTCGTTGAGACATTTTTCATAATTGATTGTGAGTAGTATGATTTCGTTATCCAAAAATTTTGAATATTATCATTAACCTGTGCTTTCCAGCTATGTGGTACGCACTGATTGTCGACTTTAAATTCATCAATAAGTTATACCTTCGAATCTCATCTCATTATATCGCTCATACCTAGCTATTTCATCTTGAATCCATTGTGCATCCTGGTTGTGTGCTACCGGGTTACCCCATATTCCCTGTACCAAACTCTTCTATCTCTGTCTTAGTTGGTGTTCCATTTCCTATTATTTCTTCGGTACTAGATTAGTTGTTTGGTAAAACGTTTTTTCCTTTTCCTAAACATTTCGGTTTTGTTTCTTTTTAATACTACATTTTTATATCTTTTTAATCTCTTAGCTAAGCACTTACTTTTTTGTTTTAAGTGTAATCCAAATATTCGTGGAATAAATTCGTTAAAGTGGTTCATATGCTTTGCGTGAACCTTGAATCTTTCAATATAATCTTGGCAGTATCTTATCACATTTTTAGGAATCGATTACCATTCGGTATTGTTCCAGTCGACCGATATCTTCTTCCTAACTCAACGATTCTCCCAACTAGTCGCTTTTCCCATTTCGTACTTTTCTTCTTCCTGTTTTGTCTTTGAAGATGTTGCAGATTTTTACCTTTTAAGCCCAAATATCAACCACTGCTACAGCGGCACAATAATTTGCCGCAGAACGTCTGCAATGATAGTTCGTCTTGTGTGTAATCTGATTAAAATATGTTTGTTCATTATGTTACCGGGGCGTCTTTCATTTCCTTTGAATGCTTGGTTTAGGTATGTATGGTCTTCGGTTTGTTTGTATGTGCGCAAACTCTGACATGGCTGTTGTAATGCTAAAGCTAGGATGTTCTTTAGATTGATCATGTCAGGTTATTTTCTTATTGCCTTATGCATATCTACCTCTTGTGGTTTGATCAGTCTAAGTTGTTCTTGGGTATTCTTGATCTTCTTGGTTGGTTTGGTATTTCTAGTGTTCTGGCCGTTCTGTTAGGCTGGACGTTACTGGTAGGGGTCTGGATTGTTCTGGTAGGCCTGGAATTTCTGGTAAATCTGGATGTTCTGGATGGTCTGGACGTTCTGATAGTCTGGACGTTCTGGTTGGTCTGGAAGTTCTGGTGTGTCTGGTTAGATTTGAAAGTTCTTGCAGGTATGGCAATACCGGTATTTCTGGTATTCTAGTTGCTCTGGTATGAATGGTCTTCTTCTTCGCTGTCCTCTGCTGATGTAATTGCCGTTATCATCTTGTGCGGCTTTGTAGTTCGTGTCTTCACTTACCGTTTTATTCTTTTTTAATATGTTTCTGTTACCATTTTATTTTTAACTATAATTCTTCTTGGTCATCTATTCTCTGTTCCTTGACTTCTAAAAATGGATATCACGAACCAAACTCCCTATGGAGCTCTTGTCGATAACCCTATTAAAACAGTCCTCTAATAACGTTTTTACCCTATAATAGCTACGCATCACACAAATGTTCATATCTTCTTGTCCATTTGATGCGCTGTCCTCATTTTTCCACTTTGGTTGTCTGTAATGATCCATTACAGAAAATCCATCGTCATGTAAATTCCCTATTTTCCTTGTTCTAATAAATTTTCTACTATCTGTCAAAAGTCACCTATTATTTTTTATTTGTTTATAAAGTCATGCCTTAAAAGATGAAAAAAAAAACCCACTTTTCTCCAATGATTCTCATTTCGGGCGGTGATGAGGTCTTCGCTTCTCAACCTCCTGCCTTTTCGTTTTGATAAATCTTTTCTTGTTTGACGAATTTAGAAGACTTCAATCTTCTCGATTCTGCAAAATAATTCACGGTGGGGTGTCGTTACGTAAATGGCTAAATATTATACTATTTTAGATATATTACCTTGCTAAGTTTACAAATAATTCTCTAAATGAATATTGCTACCACTTTACTGTCAAAAATTAACAAAATTCAACTGTTTCAATGCAAATTTATAGCCTAGGTCTATTCATCATATATAACTACAAAATAATGGGTATAAATATAAAACTAATACTTCCCTTAATGTCCTTGTAGTCCGATCACTAGTGATTCAAGATGCAGTCAAAATTTGAGATGGAATGCTTGTATTTCGCTCGTCCATAGAAAATTTAACCCGCACTTATCTCGAGCGTGACTAGCTTGTACCCCAAAACTAATGTTGTTGTTATTATTTTTTTATTATTATTATTATTATTATTATTATTATTATTATTATTATTATTATTATTATTTATTATTTTTATTCACATGTTTCCCCAACATCTCGGTACAAACCGGTACAAGTAATGCAATGTATTGCGGACTAGTCAAGCATACATGTGCCTATAATTATAACAAAACTATTCATATTCAAAACCTTATCTAAAATCTAGTACAGTATTCAACCTCAACATTCGAATCAAAAACTAATCTTTAATCTTTACAAAATATAAAATGGTTTTATCAAACATTGTCCATTGAAGGAATTTCGGACTATTGGCCTGTACAAATTATAACCGCTTTCTGCATTTTGATGAATAATTCTTGTTAATGTACAGTTGGTGTTAACTATTGTGTAGGTTGTGTGGTAGTACTGCCGTGGCTGACACAATTATTGGTATTGTAGTGACTTGATCTTGTTTCACATTTTCTTTATTTTCTTGTCCTAAGTCAAAGTACGGCTAACTTTTCTGTCCCACGTTGATGTGTCATATTTTGACTATTGGAATTGCTACATCAATAAGTAATTGTTTTGCCTTTTTGATTTATCCGGTTTAAAATGATATCCAAGCCTATTATGTTGTATCGCTTATCTACTACAGCCCGATCATATAAAGTTTCCAATCACCATTTTCTAATACATTTTCAGTTTGGTACTTATAGTGGTACCGGTACGTGTTCTCCAGTAACAAACCCTTTTGGGCCAGATGTTGGTGAATTATGTTGGCAAACTTGATTATGTCCTGTGCAAATAGTCTGACTGGGCTAGAAGTTTACATCCCGATATTACAAATGATCTATGGTCTCATCTGGTCAAGTGGCACTTTCTACATTTTATCATCAGAATTGTCTTGTCTTTTAATGATGTGCTTCTTGTAATTTCGTTGTAGCAATTACTTGATCCTGTATGGAGCATGAAAAATCCCTCTGTTTCTCCAATCAAATCGCCTACTTGACCATTTATTAGATGCATCAGTGTCTACATATCACGATGCAATTTCTGTGTGATGTCTCCCCATGTAGTATCTTAAGTTTCACATTTCTCTTTCATATCATCACTTATTAGATGTCCTCAAAATTGTCATCATTCATGCAGATCTACTGGCGTGAGGGTTACATCCGCTTGCACTTCAGCTGTATGTAATCGCGAAGTACTTTTACTATAGAATATTCCCTTAACAAATTGATTTGCTTAATACGTGCGTTATTTAAATCCGTTATCCCTCTTCCACCACAGTAAACCTAGACATGTCTACCGTTCGACCGCCGCTCTAGGGTGATGAAGTCGGTATTCTGTTAGAAAGAGTTCTGATTTTTTGATTAATTGCTTGCATCTCAGTTTGTATCCAGGTTAAAATACCCGAGAATACATTAAAACTGAAACTGGTACTGCATAAGTATGAATAAGCTGTCACTTTATTTTTCCCGTTTAAATTTTGATGTCAGTATTTTCTTTCACTCTCTTCACAAAAGTATATTTAGAGCTTGTTCTTCGCTTTTCTGCTTGAATGATCTGTTCATCTTGAATGAACCCAATGTATTTATACACCTCACCTTTCTTCCCTTTTTCCTTCAATAACAATTTCACCCGATAGTGTAACACCATGTGAAGCCCTTGAACTTTTCCCCTTATTGACACATAATATTTTACACTTTTTCCACTAATCCAAATTCCATTTGAATATCTTGGCTAAACGATGTGTGATTTGTAATAGATGATTGGTTGTGCATCTGTAATCGCATATAGTTTGATATCATCCATGTACTTAAATGAGACAGTACAAATAGTTATTAACCACTTTCTTTGATTTTGAATCCGTATTTTGATTTATTTAGGCAGTTGATAATGGATTTACGCACATGCATAACAGAGTGGGCTTAATGAGTCACCTTGAAATATTCCACGCGCAATTTTTAGTTCACCAGTTGACAAGTTTTCTCTGGCAATTTTATTATTAACGTTGTTCTCTCATGTGGTCATAGCGTTCTTCAAACTGTATTAATATTGGATCTATTTTATATATTTCCAATACATTTAAAGCCATGAATGAGGCATCAGAAGTCATACGCCCTTTTGTATTCAATATCATGCAGTATAGAAAATATTCCTTTTGGACACATTTGTTTGTCTCATAACCAAGAATCTATAACGCAACTGTTTCCCTTACAACCTGGAATACTTTTTTACAGCCTTTTTGGGTCCTCTGATAATATATGTTCTTCTTACAATGCTGGTAAACTGTTTGTTTGCAATACAAGATGTAGTAATTTGTACACAGTTGGTAGGCATGTTATTGTCTGTAGTGAGCTGATTTTGTGTATCTGCATTCTTGGTTTAAGTAACGTCTTTCCTTTTTGTAAATATAAACGAATGGCTTCATCGTCCTTTCACTCAATGCTGTAAAATATTTGCTAGATCCTTCATGAAACAGGTGAATCTTTATACCAAAGTTTTATGGATGTTATCACTCCGGGATTTTCCAGTTATGTGCTTCATGTAATACTAGATTCAAGTTTCTTTCGAGAGAAATGCTATGAAGGACATTTCATTAACTTGCTCCCTATCTTGGGTTTCTTCGACAATCCATGCTGCATTTCTGTTGTGCTCTACAGGCTACTCCGATACTGAACCAGAAATTTTGTTTATATCTTGCTCTGTGGTGTACCGTATCAATTGGTGTAAGTCCATTTTGCAACTGGTCGATATAATACGTTTTTCATAGTGCTGAAACATTTCATTTTGTTGTTTTTCTACTTGTAACCTAACCGTAGCCTTTTCAGTCTCTTTGAAAGCGCACTAAGCTTTTGTTTTAATGTGTCCGTGTAATCAATTAAGACACAGTCTCATTTTCGTGCTAGTGTGAATTTATCATTCTATCGAAATATACTATTTACATGGCGCATTAAATTTTTAGCCCTATTACCATAGAGTACTGTGTTAAACTCCGAGATCTCTTCTGAGACTCTCAATTTTCTGGCCACTAACCTTGTTCCCACTTCGGCTTTTTCCTAACTCCTCGTACAGTGTTATCAGTTAAGTTTTCTCTTAACTTTCATTCCTAATTGCCCATATTACTGCAACCGCACCACAGTAACAAAATTATGTAATGTCCCCAAACTTAGATTGCATAGTTTTGTACCCATACGTTCTTCAACATTATTATTCATTTAGGGTTGACAATGGTACTCTTATGTAATGAATTTCTATTTTTGGTATTTGTGGTCTTTCTGTATGACACATTACCGCAAACTTATGTGTCTGGGCGTCCAATCAAATTTAAGTTGGCGTTCTTCTGCAATGTACTCATCACATTCTGAGTGGGCTGAATAGTGTCGTTGGGGTATTTGTGGTTCTATGTGTGGTTTGCTATTTGTGGCCTGGACTTCATTTTGAGAGTTTTTCCAATGAACCTACATCATCTTCATTATCCTCATCCTGCTCGGGTTCTCAATAAATTTTCTCTGCGCGATTTTATAGATAAATGCAATTCCTTCCGCTACTTCTTGTCTTATGAGCTGTAAATGTTGTTCGGTATAAGGTTATTTTTAAGAATTACCCTTTCGTTGGATATGACCCCAGTGGTCACCAAAAAATATTGTGTCGTCCTCGCTTGAAGATAATACAACAAATATCACATATAATGTCAATCCGAGCTTTTGTTCGGTTTGAATCGTCATACAACGCGCAGACTGGATAGACGACAGAGCGAATGGAACAGATAAGTAAAGCTTACAGGGGCGCTTTGCTCCAGTAAAATAGAGAATTTTAAAACAAAAACGCATTTTCTTTCTATCATTCCTCGCCCCCCAAAAAATCTTTGATTTTTGGGTGAAAAAAGTTTGAAAAATGCTCAAACGATGCTTACAAAATTTGAGTCTTTGTGCACTAGAATATTTTAACATGGTAATACCATTAGCAATTAATACTGCCTGCCTTTAATAAATTATTCTTATTTTAAGTTTTAACAAATATTTTTTGTAATGGAACTTAAAAAGATTCCACAAATATACAAACAGTTGGGAAGAATCGAGCCAAACCGTACACCATCATAAGTATTAATCTAAATAGGGCCAAATTTATGTACCCTTAAACATTGTCGCTTGTAAGTACATTATGTATTTCTCAACGCCATTATGACTGCAATTCCTCAAAAGCTTGGCAAAAAAATTTGCAACGAGCTTTTTACCATTTCCAAACAATAGTTGAAATGAAATGTTTGACATCTTTGTCAAGGATGCAATCACTGGGCAAGGGCGAAAATGTAGAATAGTACCACAGATAATAGAGTACACTACGTGGTGTACTCTGTTATCTGTGATAGTACATAAGCTTGGCACTTCTTTTAGATCCCAATACTTTTGATTGTGTAAGGTTTGGCTGAATTTCTACAATTTTTTGTGATTTATGGGTTATATTATTTATCAACAATAGGGTATCTAAAGGCAGTGTGCTATAATATAACTCAAGTCTCAATTAACATAGGAAAATAAATAGATGCAAATGAAAATATTATAAAGTTCAGGAATTATTAGCGTAGTATCCCAACTGCGTGCATATAATAATTATTTTTGTTTGACGTGTGAGTGTGAGTGCGAGTGCGTTGTCCTATAGTATTAATTCAATCTTTATTGACAGCTGGCCAATAAGTATGGATGACCACGGGGATTTAGCGTACTAATCAATACAAAAGTACATGTTTACAAAAATAAATAACCTGAGAATAACCTGAGAATAGCAGCAACAGCATGAAATTAATGATGCACATTGTTGTAAAGATGATGATGCAAAATGATGATGGAATGCTTTTAAACAGTGAAACCAATGTTGTCAATTAATGAGATAAGACTATACATGGGTTATGCAAGTGTGAAGCAATTATTTGTTACAAAGTAGGCCTATCTTAAACATGTTGTAAATTGAAGCTTTAAAAATGTTTAATTTTATAAGTACGTGTTTCAACGATTCAAATTCACGGTTCAAATTTCGGTTCAATCGAGGATTTATCTTCTACTATGGTACATGAACAGGTTAGCTTTGGAGCAACGAGTCAATAATGTATTTTAATCATTCTTGTAAAATGTATAATCAGACAATAACACATGCGTTTTGATCTGTAGATTTCATGGGAATTATAAACAAATATAATATAACACTAAAGTGGTTTCTCCATGACTACTATTTCCCCAATCGTTAGATTTGTTTATCAATTTCTGAATTTCTGAATTCCTAAACGGGTGCATAGTTACTATGAATGCACGGGAAGATAACGTTATTTTGAATCGCGGAATAAAATATACATTTTGTAATCCCGCCAGAAGAAGTCAGACCGGGCCGTATGATTGGCTGACACGCGCTGCCCGGCGGCGCACGAACCAATGAGAGCTCTTCGCATTTACTCTCTACAGCGCGAAATCCAAGTGTGATTATCACCGGATTTTTTAAATTTGGTATTGCAAGGAAAGCTTTTAAGGAATATCAATTTTATGGATTTTAACGTATTCAGCTTTGTGCAAGTCAACTTTTAACGATATCTATGTACAAATTGTTTGTCATCTTGAAAACCTTATTTAAACAATTTTTATTCCAATTTCTAACGAGACGTATTTTACTTGATGGGGGAAATGAATCTAAGCTTTGTGATTTAATGCGATTGACAGATAAGAATAAGAATGTGCCTTGGAAAGCACGTATTTTATTCTGGATACAGTATAGCCAATGCGTTCTCCGAATAATACATCATAATAGACTGAAAGTAAAAACCACGTAAGTTTTGAACAGAAATGTTTAATTGTGCACTCGTGTTGGTGAGTGAGCGTATGAGTGTATGAAAGAGGGAGGGAAACAAAATATAAGAAAATGGTGTGAGAGTAAAAAAAAACTTATTTTAAAATGTTCTTTGCTAAGATGTATTGAGATATACATACAATGGCTTTATATGGAATATAAATTAACCATTTAATTTTCAGAAGCTATATTGCGATAATTATTTAATTTGTAATTTCATTGGATGAGCGTAACGAGCGAAGCGAAGATTCCATTTCACTACAGTGGAGAAAAAATCCGGAATGTTTTTTTTGTAGTATTATTATTTTTGACTGTTTGTTAACACGATTCCGGCTAAACCGATACTCCCATTTGTAATGAAATTTTTTGGAGGCCTTCGAAATCTCTGAACTTAGAAATGCTACGTTTTTGAGCGCAATCCAAAAATTATTTCTCATGAAAACCGCAATTTTACGTTTTTTTTCGATTTAAAAAAGAAATCGACTTATAACATCTACATGCTTCATTCGATTGCAATGATTTTTTCACAGAACCTTAATTTTATGAACAAACATATTCGTGTGAAATTTGAGCGCAATCGAAAAATTATTTCTCGTGAAAATTGCAATTTCGTTATTTTAAAAATTTCTTCGACCTATAACAGGCCTATATGCTTTATCCGAATGTAATGATTTTTTCACAGTACCTTAATTTCATGAATTTGTATATTCGTGTGAAATTTGAGGTTAATTCAAGAATAATTTTCAACATGTTTCTTAATTTTACGTTTTTTTTTAAAATTAAAATTACATCAAGCAGACGGTGACCTATCCAAAAATTCCAAAGAAACTCGTGCGTCCTATGGGCCGAATTTTTCATTGTTGTCTCCAATATTGCTTTTTCTTTGGTAGCTTCGCAAACGCTTTTTCAGACGCGTTGTTGGATGAGCGTAATTGGTGCATTGAGCTGCCATGTGTTATGCAGATGGTATTTAAATTGATTTCGTTTTCCCATTGCTATGGCCTGCAAGACACGCTTGGTAATATTGTTTCAACTTTTACGACGACAACATGAGGATCAGGGGCGCGTCAACCGGGTAGGTATTTCGCATTTCGCATTCGAACACATGGCAGCACAATGCACCAATTACGCTCATCCAACAACGCGCCTGAAAAAGCGATTGCAATGCTTCCTAGTTTTAAACCACATTACGTCGATTTTGAATGTAGAGAAACAGGGAGAAAATATCCATATACGCTCTCATCCATTCGCGAAGCGTTCGCTTCGCTGCCAAGTTAAAATACTTAGTTTCTTGTATGCGTTATCCTGTAGTATTAACTCTTTTAAAGGCTTCAATTGAAGGTTCAGATATCATATTATTATAAATAATTTGTTACTCGGCTCAGTAGGGTTCCATTTCAGTTTCCTCGCTTTATAAACACTGACCGTTTCTTTACATTTTCACCTGCAATACAAGTACACCAAAACACATCCTTCTTTTAATTCCATATGCCCTTGTAGCTGCATATACCGTTGGCACATATTATTTTGCAACGAATTATAACTAACAACTTACAAATTATGTATAATTAACATCTTTCTATGATCGTCTCGAGTCACAATAAGGAGGTGTTCCTCCTAAACAGGGCACTGAAGTGGATTTGAACAGTGAACTTTTAGTTTGAAACGATGAAAAAATACTATAACTTTCGTCGCGCCTCTTCGTTGACAGTGTTGTAGAAGTTACTTTTGTAAGTAATTCAATTACAATTACAATTACTTGCTTGTGAAAGTAATTGAATTACAGTTACAGTTAATTTATTACCAAAGTAATTAAGTTACGGTTACAGTTACTTTATGTAGTATTGAGTTACTTTTAATTAAGCTACTTCACTGAATTTCTTAGAAATTAAATTATTGATAGCACGACGAACATATTTTTTAGTTAAAATAATTACCCATGCAACTGTTCGTTGTTATCACCAACCATATAAATGTCTCCTCTTTTAATATTGTCTATCACTATAGACATACCATACCACTATTCAATTTGTCAATCTTCAACAACGTTGCGGGGTGAGCATGGTTAAAATAAACCGGATTTGGTCACAATGTTTTTCAGAAACGTTACCAAAGCATCCAAAAAACTTTTTAAAAAAATACAGCAAAACATTACGAATTCGAAAGCAATGAGTTGTAAAAGAACGGCTAAGTTCATGTACGTCCTTCTACACTTGCGCATTCTTAATTCATAAACGTACTTTGCCGCCTGCCCTATAACTACATCCTTAAAGAGCTTGGCAAAATATAATTCATAACAATTAATTTACATGTAATAGTTCATGCAAATTATATTTTAACGAGCTTTTCAACGATGTAGTAACGGGTCAGTGTACGTTTACACGTTTACGTTTATAACGTTTGGCTGTATTTTCAAAAGTTTTTGTATGCGTATGATCTCATTACTTTTTCAAGTTCCATTGAAGAATAAGTTTGGTTATATTAGAATATTTTTTATAAAGTAGAATGAATAGCTATGCTAATACCTACCCACACATCACACAGAACTTAAAAAATACAGCCAAACCTACACAGTCAAAAGCAATGAGATATAACACAAATGCCAAGCTTATGTACTCTTCTATATTTTTGCAATCTTAATACATAAATTCACTTTGCCCTGTGACTGCATCCCTGCAAATGCGTGGCAAAACTAGTGTTTCAAATGCAAAAGTTCGTGCAAATTTATTTTGCCAAGCTTTGCAAGGATCTAGTCACGGGGCAAAGTGAATTAAATTTATGTATAAAGATTGCATAAATGTAGAAGGGTACATAAACTTGGCATTTTTTAGATCTCGTTGCTTTTGATTGTTTAGGTTTGGCTGTATTTAAACAAGTTTTTGTTATGTGTGGGATCTCATTGTTTGTTCAAGTTCCATTGCAAAATTATTTGTTTAAATATAATAATTGTATCAATGTCGATTTAATTGCTATGGTATTACCAATTAACAATAGAATGTAAACTATCTAGTGGTCCAAAAACTTGCTTTTTGTACATAATGTAGGTGATCATTGTCAAGTAACTAAAGTTACTTTACTTGTAGATTATATGCCTGATGTATTAAGGCTTATATTAAGACCTTTATTTGAAGGCCTTCCAGCAAACGCTTTCAACATTTTCTTTCAAAAGGCATTAAATCATTTTTTCCTTAATGTTTATGTAAAGTATGAGCGTTGTATTCCAACCCGTCTGGCCAGAATCGCTGGCCGATTGAAAGTGACGAATTAGTTAGTCGTATAGCCATGTTTCAAATAATTTTTTTTTTTACCAAGAAGGAATGTTCGTACACCAACCAAATTTGGCATGTATTGACAGGTACCTAAATCCCCCTGATGTTGATAGTTTTTAAGTTCACATCACGTGTCATGACGGCTGCGTGACACCACGAATCACTAAACTCTTCTTGCAGTATAAGGTGCCCGAGAGTGTTTAGCGAACCGCGGATTGGCTGCGGCGTCTTTACGGGCACCTAGATAATTTAAATTTCATCCTATATTTCACTAGGTATTTCGAATCGGTTTGAAACTTTTCGGTACATAGCTGGCCATGGAAATTGATCAATTTTCTCACCACTGGTTGAACTCGCGGGTTAAAACTCAGAAGCGGAGTAAGAGGAAAAAACATCGTTCTATCATTACACACTAAAAAAATAGTTAAATGTGTTTCATTGTTTGAGTTTGAGACATCGTTATATTATTTTATATAACTGTACAGTACAAGCATGGTCACGAAAAGTAACTCCAAAAAGTAATTGAAACTGAGTAAAACTGTGAAACTGTGAAACTTACACTCAAATGGTGATGATTCAAACCGGCTAACGTGTACTTTGTCATCCATGGTAAAGTGTGAATATCAATAAAAGGCAATCAGTGGCCTTAGAATCATTGAGTAAAGAACGTTATATATACTGAATGTCAGAATGGTTCGTAAGTGAATTTTTAAATCGATACTAAAACTTAAGTATTAATTATGTTTGAAACTTTGCATGCTACAACTAAAAACACCAGTGTTTGTTTGGAAATTTTTAAAAATTAAAATCTATTCATTGCGCACGATAGACAAAATTTAACTGTACTACTTTATAGTCAATCATTGAGGAATTGTTAATAATATGAAGTTTACTAGTTAACTGTTAATGTAACTGAGATAAAATAATATCGTATGGTACCTATTCGGAATACGAGTAGAAACAATCAAATGTTTTTAAAATCATATGAAGTTATTATCACATTTGCCAAAAAGTACTTTTAAGCAGCAAAACTCAGCCCTTATACTTTTTAAATATAACGTCGTTAAATCTAATTGATGTGTGACATTTTCAACCGAAAAGGGCAAAAAGTGCAATCTAAAACTAATTCGCAATAAGCACAATATTGTGCAATCCTACCCGTATATGTGCAAAACAGTGAGTAATAAAACCCCCATTTTTCCCCTTCGCCACCTACTATAACTTACCATCCCTAAACAAAACAAAAAAAATTATAGCTCTCTGTTTTGAAACGCGAATGTCGTCGTTATAACTCCAAAACATCGTGATATTTTTTGGATGAGCGAAGCGAAGACTTCAATTTCACTGACCCCCAAAAAATTTAGCTCGGGTGTTTTTTTTTTGTTTGTTTTTTTTTGTTTGTTTTTTTTTTTTTGTTTTCTGTTTGTTAACTCTCTACCAGGCAAACGGCATAGCCGATCTTGATGAAATTTGACAGGACCTTCAAAATCTCTGAACTTAGAGGTGTATTGTTTTTGGGTACAATCGAAGAAATATTTCTCATGAATATCGTACGATTTTTTTCTTTTTTTGGGTGCGATATTTTCGGGGGGGGACATTTGGGGCCCAAATTTTCTGACCAAGGGGTTGGGGCCCTACAACGTTCATATTATACATGGCATTAAGGTTAATGGTGATGTAGTACTTTTAAAAGAAAAAGTTGAAAAAGTTAGCCAGAATCCATAAAAATAAAGTTTTTTAATATAAGTTTTTGATTTTTTGTGCGATATTTTCGTGCCATTTGGGCCAATTCTGACCAAACTGGTGGGGCTACAACGTTCATATTATACATGGACTTTAAAGGGTTATGGTGATGTAGTACCTTTTAAAAAGAAAAATTTTAAATAGTTAGCCAGAATCTATAGAAATAAAGCTTTAAATATAATTTTTTTTACGGTAAATAATACCAATTGACAGTAAAAAAAGAAACTTGACAACAATCAGCTACAATGCGTAGGCAGCAAAACAAAGAACTTTCAAAAGTAAAGATATCCCATGCAAACTAAAATTTTTAAAAAGCTCATCCATCAACGCGGCGGGACTTTAGCGTTTTCCTAGTGGTAAATAATGTGGTGCTTTATGACATTACTTATCATTGGCATTGTTCTGAAGACAAACTTGCATTTGACAAAACAAATTTTTGGATGGCGAAGCGAAGACTTCAATTTCACTGACCTACAAAAAAATAAGCTCAGGTGTTTTTTATCCTTGTATATTTGTTCGCACTCTACCGGGTTTTAACGACTTATGCGATCTTGATGAATATTTCGGGGGACTTCGAAATCTCTGAACTTAGACTTGCCACGTTTATGGGTACAATCGATCAAAATATTTCTTATGATTATCATGCTTTTTTGGGTATTTATTTTTATTTTTAATGATATATTTTCGTGATATTTGGCAAACGGCTACTCCGATCTTGATAAAACTTTGTGGGAACGTTTAAAACCAACCATGTTATGATTGGATGAGCGAAGCGGAGACTTCAATTTCACCGACCCCCCAAAAAATTTAGCTCGGTTGTTTGTTTGTTTGTTTGTTTTTTTGTTTGTTTGTTTTTCCGTCTGTTTGTTCGCTCTCTACCGGGCAAACGGCATATGCGATCTCGATGAAAATTTGACACGACCTTCGTTTTCTCTAAACTTAGACTTGCCACGTTTTTTTTGGTACAATCGAAGAAATATTTCTCATGAATATCGTACTTTTACGATTTTTTTCGATTTTTAGTGCGATATTTTGTGCCATTTGGCCCAATTTTGACCAAACGGGTGGGCTACAACGTTCATATTTCACATGGATATTAAGGTAATGGTAATGTATTGCTTTCTGAAAGAAAAAATTGAAAAGTTAGCCAGAATCGAGAGAAATAAAGCTTTTAATATACGTTTTTTGACTTTTTTTGCGATATTTTCGTGCCATTTGGGCAATTCTGACCAAACGGGTGGGGCTACAACGTTCATATTATACAGGGACTTTAAAGGGGTTATGGTGATGTAGTACCTTTTGAAAGAAAAGTTGAAAAAGTTAGCCAGAATCCATAGAAATATAGCTTTTAATGTAAGATTTTTACTTAAATATTAAAAATTAACAAAAAACAATAGAAACTTGACAACAATCACCTACAATGCTCGGCAGAAAAACAAAGCACTTGCAAAGAAAAGATATCCCACGCAAACTAAAACTTTAAAAAGCTCATCCATCAACGCGGCGGGACCTAAGCGTTTTCCTATTTTTTTTAAGATACATTTTGAAGAATCTTTCTCATAGAAATGTAACTTTCACGATTTTCTTTCGGTTTTTACTACGATATTTTCGCAATATTTGGGCCGATTCTGACCAACGGGTGGGGCTACCGTTCATATTTTACATTGACATAAAGATTATGGTGATGTAGTGCCTTTTGAAAGAAAAAGTTGAAAAAGTTGGTCAAAATTTATAGCAATAAAGGTTTTAATATTATCCTTTTACAGGTGTATAATTAACTAGGAAAACGCTTAAGTCCCGCCGCGTTGATGGATGAGCTTTTTGAAGTTTTTAGTTTGCGTGAGATATCTTTACTTTTGCAAGTGCTTTGTTTTGCTGCCTACGCATTGTAGGTGGTTGTTGCAAATTTCTATTGTAACTTGTCAATTGGTCTATTTACCGTAACAAACTTATATTAAAACTGTATTTCTATGGATTCTGTCTAACTTTTTCAACTTTTTCTTTCAAAAGGTACTATATCACCATAACCTTTAGGGCCATGTAAAATATGAACGTTGTTGCCCCACCCGTTTGGGCAGAATTGGCCCAAATGGCACGAAAATATTGCACAAAAAAATCAAAAAACTTATATTAAAAGCTTTATTTCTATAGTTTTCTGGCTACTTTTTTCAACTTTTTCTTTCAGGAAGCAATACATCACCATTACCTTAATGTACATGTGAAATATGAACGTTGTGGGATCCACTCGTTTGGTCAGAATCGGCCCAAATGTGAAGAAAATATCGCCCCTAAAAATCGAAAAAAATCGTAAAAGTACGATATTCATAGAAATTTTTCTTCGATTGTACCCAAAACGTAGCAATTCAATTTCAGAGATTTCGAAGGCCCCCCTCCAATTTTCATCAAGATCGCATGAGCCGTTTGCCCGGTAGAGAGCGAACAAACAGACAGAAAAACTAAAAAAAAACAAAACACCCGAGCTATTTTTCTTGGGGTAACGTAAGTGAAAAACAAACAAAAAAACAGAAAGTCAAATTGAAGTCTTCACTTCGCTCGCTACGCTCGCTACGCTCATCCAACAATTAATATCAAGTAACTATAGAAAAAGTAATGAGATCCTCCAAAAAACGTAATCATTGGACAGAAATATTTTTTAAAAAAGCTCATCCATCAACGCGACTGGAAAAAGCGTTTGCGATGCGGCCTAGTAACTATATTTTCTAATGCAATAATTTATTGGATGAGCGAAGCGAAGACTTCAATTTCACCGACCCCACAAAAAATTTAGCTCGGTTGTTTTTTTGTTGTTTTTTTTTGTTTGTTTTTCCGTCTGTTTGTTCGCTCTCTACCGGGAAAACGGCATATGCGATCTTGATGAAAATTGACACGACCTTTGTTACTCTGAACTTAGACTTGCCACGTTTTTGGTACAATCGAAGAAATATTTCTCATGAATATCGTACTTTTACGATTTTTTTCGATTTTTAGTGCGATATTTTCGTGCCATTTGGGCCAATTCTGACCAAACGGGTGGGGCTACAACGTTCATATTTCACATGGACATTAAGGTTATGGTGATAAAGTACCTTTGGAAAGAAAAAGTTAAAAAAGTTGCTAGAATCCATAGAAATAAAGGTTTTAATATGAATTTTTTTACTTACGTGCGATATTTTCGTCCATTTAGGCCGTTTTGACCAACGGTTGGCGCAACAACGTTCATATTTCACCATGGACATTACGGTTATGGTGATGTTAGTACCTTTAAAAGAAAAAGTTGCAAAGTTTACAAAGTTATCCAGAATGCATAGAATAAAGGTTTTAAAATATGTTTTTTGAGGTTTAAAATAACAACTAACAAGAAACAATAGAAACTTGACAACAGTCACCTACAATGCATTCACAAAGCACTTGCAAAGGAAAAGTGGTCCCACGCAAACTAAAAACTTACAAAAACGCTCATCCATCAACGCGGCGGGACTTTAGCGTTTTCCTAGTTAAAACAAATTTGTTAAATGAGTTTTCACCTAAAATCAAAGCTAGTGTGTATGTTCACTTGTACGCTCCATCCTTGAATATGGAAGTGTAATCTGGAACCCGGTGGGTAAGTGGAAAAGTAGCTCAGGTTAAAAAGGTACAGCAGAGATTTGTGAAGTAGCTATGCTGGAAGAGGGAATTAAGTTTCATAGAATCGATTACTTTAATCTCTGTTCACGTTTCACATCGCACCTCTTGTTAAACATAGGTTTATTTCTGACGTAATGTTTTTTCGCATATTTCAAATCACCAACGATAAGTTAGATTTTGGGATATTTTTCAACTAGAAAATGTCAATTTGAAGATGAACAAAAAACAGTTTTTGCTTATTAATACTACCAATTTTTTTTCTTCAACAGAACTGATGTACTATTCTGTCTTACTGTAATCTTTTTAGACCCAAGTTTATTGGTCATTTTAGGCAATTAATTCAATTTTTTAATCTTTTCTAATAATTTTTGGTGTAATTACTTTTTTAAAAAATTGGTTAATATTGGCTTTTTAATTAAAGATTCATTTTAAGCACAAATTCAAATTTGAAACAAATTCCTAAAACTATATTTAACAAATATTTTGCATATTTTCAATTTTGCATGGAAAAATGTATTTTTTTATTTTTTGCAAAAAATGGGGGTTTAATTTTAAAAAAACTATTATTTTACCCGGATTTAAAAATTTAAAACGTTTTGGGTCCATATAGCACCGTTGGCCGGAAAGGGTTTTAAATTAAGAAAGAATTGTTTAGTATTAATAGGGGATAAGTTTTTTTTGGTTTAGTCTTTGTTTCTTGAACACTTGCTATGCTTGTGCCCCTGTTCTCTGTGTGTAATTTACTTGCGGAACTCTCGACATCTCTATGAGATTGAACATTGGTGCAGTTCTGAGTCAATTGTTATGTTTACATTATATTCGGTGCTGTAAATTAAATCACAAAGTAATTGGTGGAACTTGTTTTGTGATATATAATTGGAGAAAACTAAACTAAACTTTATAGAGAGTCACAAAATAAGGCTCGCGGACCGCCTGTTGCCAGCCCCTGATGTAACACTTGGATGGCCAGAAGTTGGTTGTAAGACATATGTTGAATCCTATAAAGTAGTCGAGTAACTAAAATTGTCTGGTCTGCTTCTTCGAAGATGAAAAGTTGTGTCGATTTTGTGTTGGTATTTAGGAAACAAGAAAATGCACAAGATCATCAAGAAGCTTTGACTCAAAACAACAGAGTTCTAGAAAGAAAAATTTTTAAAACACCAAAATAAATAACAAGAAAAAGTGTTCAAAATTTGAAAAAATTTCATTTTTTCGAGGTCTTTTTCAAACATTCGCTATTGGCCTTACGTTTACTCTCAAAGGAGGGTTGATGCTTGCTGTTGGTTTGTTGATTGTTTTGTTGTTTTGGGTTGCTTACATGATTGGAGTCAAAACGTCACAGGCATCTAGAGGAATTAAGTTACCCCCCCCCCCCCCACTTTTAGGGACATGTACTCCGCATTAGAAGTAAATCAAGGGTTATCGTTATCTACATCCCGCCCCTTTTTTACTTCTTTATACGGGTTGTAGTTCATTGAAAACAAGAAATAAATTTTTTTTCTTCCTGAAAACGGGGCCAGTATTTTTTGCCAGTTCCCAATAATTGTCCTTTTTAAAACTACATTTTAATTAAACCAGATTGCTGAGTATAAAGGGGAAAATTCTATTTTTTCCGTTACTGCTTCGGGAGGTCACAGTTCGAATCCCGTCGAGACCCGCAAACCTGGCGTAGGTATCTCCGAGGTTTTCCCAACGTGTATTGCGGGCTAGTCAAATTCTCGTCTGCAGGCTAACAATAAAACGTTCACGAAATTATTGCACCCGGATTGCTCAATTATTCACCCCCTTCATTTCGCCTGAAAAAATTAACCCCCCCCCCCCATGCAGCAAACTGAGGTTTTCAAACAAAACTTTATTATTGGGATCAAAATGCATAATCTTGCACTCCTATTTTATAGTGCTACGAACAGTGCTTCATATCGGGTTTGAACCAAATTTAAAAAAAAAAGATATTTTTCCTGAACGAAACCTTATACCGACCGTAAACCGAATTTGGAATTTCGGTTTTCGGTTACGTTTCAGTTTTTTTCGGTTAAACAGTTGATCACAAATTTCAAATCGCAAAATTGCACAAGAAAGTGATTCGGGTTTTCCCTTTAACTATATTCAACTTATACTTTCATTCGTTAGTTCATTTTGCCCATGTATTCGACGTATAGAGATTGTTGGCCAAAATTTTTAGGGCTTACGCCAACCATGGCCCGAGTGTGAAACGTCGGCAACGTGTTTGTGTCATGGGTCCTATAAACAGATAGGAGGCTCTCATTGTCGTGCTACATAATAGGATGAATCATAAGATTAATAATCCGTTGGAGGCAAACGAATAAATTCAAAATTCCCATATATATCGGCACCTGAAAACCTTTGTTTTTTCTTTCTTCCCATTAAAGTACGACATTTTGCACCAACTACTTAATCAAAGTTTATACAATTGCATGAAATTAACTTAACATATCACATTTTTTGGAAAACCTTTACTGCAATCTCCTCAATAAAAGTGGTTATTCATGAAATGATTTTAAATCTTGTAATTTAGCGTTATTCTTTTAACCCCTTTCCATTTAAGTACCATGCTGTACGCGTTAACACGAACAGAGGTACATTGTATCACAATAGAAATAAAATATTAGTAATGTTTTAAGTATGCTCTCACTATAATTATACAGATTAATTCCACACCAATTTGTTGCAATATTAGTACTGTATATTTCTAGTTTTACTATTCGCCAAACTTCATGCAGGAAGGGTCTAGCGGCAAAAGTGTTAACTATACATTATATGGATCGCACGCCATGACGGTTGCTCACTTAGACAGTTTCCCCAAATATATAAATGTAATTTTAAAATAGAGATTATGGCGTTACACAAATTATTTTAAATATAAAATTTTACGAACCCGGAGCAAATGACTATGACGAACTTCATAGAGGGATTTGAAATGAGTTTTCAACGTTAACATATGGGCCCCTTTGTACATCGCACACTATATCAGTTGTTAAAGGTTCGCCTTAAAATAATTAAATAAAAATTAGAACGATTGTCATAGTGAGCAACTGTATAATATCGACAAGATTTGTTCATTCGCTCATGAAAATAGCTTATGGACAGTTGTTGTTATAGCAGTTGTTTTCTATACAGTTGCACAAATAAAGTTGGAAGGAATTAAAAATAAAATAAAATATATTTGAAACGGGCTCACAATTGAAGCAAATGACCGTCCATAAGAAACAATGCTATGTCAGTTGCCGTTATAAACGGTTTTGCACACTCAAAAAGGCTACATTCAATTTTCAAGACTGGCATAATGTGCAACTGGTAGGGGGGCAACTGTTATAACCAACATGTAATGTATTTTATATGTCTTAAGGTCAATCGTTATTATGACCCGTTAAATTGTGACAGTCGAGCGTAGGCCAGTTTGATAGACACCCAAATAATAATAATAATAATATAAATAATAAAATAATAATTAAAATAATAATATAATAATAAGTAATAATAATAATAATAATAATAATAATCATCTTGAAAAAAAATATAATATTTTAATAATAATTTTTTATAAAAGGAGGACGGGCCTATTGACTGAAAAACTTATAATTATAAAAAAATACATTTATAGAAAATACTTTTTTAAAAGACAAACCAATACAATATAGTTTCTAATACAATATTAAATCACTCAATTAGCAAACGGGAAAATGTCAATCTTAAGGGAAACATCTAATGACGTTCAAAAGAGTTACGTTCTTACAAAAAGACCATACACAAGAGGACATATGAAGAACTACCAAGGGGACGAGAATTAAAGCATCAAAAGGTTGTTAAAAACAACGGAATTTTTGAGAAACAGAAGGTTTTTTTAGCTATTCAAGACAAGTGATTCAACAACAATATAAAAAAACATTAATTTACAGATTGCGACAGTTTAAACGATCATGAGAAAATTTTAGTGCAAAGGGTGAAACAATCGAACACATATATCCCGGGGGCAAGTCACTAAAGTCAAACAGATTACCTCTACAGACAAACGCAAGTAGCTAACATTAAATTCATCAAAAACTACAATCAAGTACAACCCCATTGACAAACACACCTTACTACCAATACAAACCAGAGAAAGTACTAGATAGTAAAGATTACAAATTATATTACGACCGCACAGTTATAACAGACCAAACGATACATCACAACAGACCGGATTTAATAATAATTGACAAGAAGAAACAAGAAAAAACCCTTATCGACGTTGCTCGAGACCACGTGGAAGAAAAAAATTGACAAGTATAGTGAACTTGCAATTGAGATCAAGAAGATGTGGAAACAGAAAAAGGTAAATACAATCCCATTCATTATATCAGCCAACGGCATCATACCGAAGAAGCTACATGAAAGCATTAAACAACTAGATCTTCAACCCAATGTATACATCGAGACTCAAAAGGCAGTAATACTCAACACGTGTAGAATAGTTCGTAAATTTCTAAACTAAGAATGATACTTCGAGATTCCGAGACAGCTTCCATCCTGACATGGTTTTCGTGGTTTCCCATAGTCCGAAGAGCAAATGCTAGGATGGCGACGAGAAATCGGCCACGACCGTACACAGCAGAAAGAAAACATCATCTACAAACAATATTACAATTTATAAATGACTTATTTTAGTTAGAGTTAAGACAAAAGTAATAATGTATGTAATAGGTACACATGGAAGTACTTGACGTAAGTCCGTACAACATGTTAGCTCCGGTTTTAACCGAGTTTGTATGAAATACATCCAATAAAATAATAATAATAATAATAATAATAATAATAATAATAATAATAATAATTTTTTTTAACTCAATTTATTGTCACAAAACAGAATATCATTGATACATCTCAAAGAAACCCACAAAGCCCATTATGCGGGCTCATCTGTGGAATAAACAAAATCGCATAATCTAAACAAAAAAAACCCATAGAGGAAGGAAACATGAAAAAAAACATTAACAAATCATAAACATTAAGTAAACAAATTAAGTAGATTAACTGAAAACTAACAATAAAAAAAAAACACAACACCACGTCAAGGCTTATTAAGTTATTTAAACACACATAAATAAAGCTAAATGATGAGTACGAAAAAAAGGAAAGAGCAGAAACAGATTTAGACAAGAGCACTCAATTTTGACAACAAATGTATTTTTTTTCTTGCTTGACCTGGGAAATTTTTTTGTAAAATGTAATAACTGATCAGGCAAGTCATTGAAAGACTCGGGGACTAAACACTCAAGGCGCCTCTGACCGTATTTATTATTACTTCTAGGAACTTCAAATTTTTGTTTAACCTGACTACGTGTCCATTTGTTTCTCTGCACAAGAATTCTATCATCATTTTTAAAGTAATATTTTATTAAAAGTTGGTAAGTGAAAAAGCAGTCAACAGGAAGAAGATTGCAAAAGAGGTATGTCTCCCGAGTCGACAGAGTTTGACAATTACGTGGTCTTATTTCTCGATTTGGTTAATCGGGAAACACTCCCGTGGGTGTAATTGTTTTTATTTACTACAATTCAGAAATTAATAAAGTATTTATTAGTATTTAAGTATTATTTGTCGTAATAGCTTATTTTGTAGTACTCGAATTTTATTTAAGTGGCAGTCAGTGGAATACCCCCACGCAAGTAGACCATAAGATATAATAGATTTTGCAAGAGCGATAATATACATTTCGCAACACTGAAAACGGTAAAACGTATTTAAGAAAAAAACACTGTCGGGGGCAGGCTCGTAGGCGCTTACAGATCGAGTCAATATGAGGTACCCAGCTGAAATGTTTATCAATCACTAATCCCAAATAAATATGCGAGTCAACATTCTCGAGAAAATCACTGCATGCACACGTAAGTGGATCTACTTGATTATGCAAACATTCATTGGAATGAGTGATCACCCTGACCTCACGGAGACAATCTCTGTTTTGCGGTGCACACAAATGAATTAGTTTTGTTTAATTTGCATTAATTATTAAGTCTCTATCATGAATCTCTTTAAAGAAGGTTTATAAAATCTATCTGTAAATGCAACTGTGATATTTCAAAGTTTTTATGTACTGAAACAATCAAAATGTCATCGGCATAAATAAATACAAAAGCAATATTTAAAAATTTAACCAAATCTTTAACGTACACCAAAAATAGAATTGGACCCAAAATGAACCCTGAGGAACTCCTGAAATAACATCACGTTCGTGACTTAAAAAACACCAACCTTAACTCTTATTCTCCTAGTTCTTAGGTAATTTTTTAAAACCCAAATTTTAAAAATTTGGGGCACAAAAAACCTATTCGCTCAAGACATTTTAAAAGTTTGACGTGATTTAATGTATCAAATGCCTTGCTTAAATCCACAAACATGGCCGCAATGTGCATATTGTCATTTAATTTGTTATAAACCCAAATTCGCAAATTTCACTAGAAGATCGGTTTGTGCTCTTACCTTTCTGAAAACCAAAAATGATTTTAGTAATAATTTTAAATTATCTTTATAGTTGCATAAAGCGTCAGCTAAATACTCGTTCCATTATTTTTTCAATAACAGATAAAATGGCAATTGGCCCGTAATTACTAAGTCCATATGGCCCTTCCTTTTTTATAAACCCGGTCATACAATTGAAACTTTTAACAAATCAGGTATTCTCCCTTTTCTAGAGGGAAAGGGTTTTTTATTTTGGCAATTAAGGGACTAAAATCCTCAGCAGTGTATTGCAAGGTCGATCACCCTAATCCCATCAATTCCAGGTTGTTTAGTAACGCTTAGTTACGGATAATTTTAAGCACAGATGTTTCCACTTACTTTCCCTAGATCTAGATGACTCTGACTTAAGGAGGCAATATAATAATAATAATACTATAATAATAATAATGTAGTTATCTATGATTGAATAGACCTAGCTATAAATTGTCCATGAAACAGTTGAATTCTGTTTCATTTTTGACAGTTAGTGGTAGGATATATTCATTTAGAGGCATTATTTGTAACTCAGAAATGTAATATATCTAAAATAGTATAATATTTACCATTTTACGTAAGCCCGTTTAATTATTTCTTGCAGAATCAAGAAGATTGAGCAAAATTTGATGCATACAACTTTAAGGTCATCCAATGTAGAATAGGTGGGATATTGTGTGACATACCCACATTATTGCCTTATTTTAATCCGTATGTCGATTCAGTTAAGCATATGTACAGTGGGTTTAATGACAGACAAAACCATAATGCCTAATGAGCACCTTGGAAAATGCCCCGTTAATTTGTAATTGGATCTGTAGTTTATACTGCTGGTTTTTCATATTTTAGTTTTAGTGTTGTTCTGCACATGTCTCCATTACTGTCTTCAAAAAGTTTACAATTACTGGGTTGATTTTATATATTGTAAAATCGATAAGCCATGTTTTGGTGGTGTTGAGTCAAAGGCTTTCTTGTAGTCAATGTAGTTTACGTGAATATTCCTTTTCTTATTGTGGTTCCTTATTTATTACAGTAAGAGTCAATAATAAGTTGTTCTTTCATCCGTGAGTTTCTTACAGCATCCTAATGCTGTCACCTCGAGATAAGTTTCTGTTAAATTTCTATGGCCGCTGAAATACAAGCAGTCCATCTCAATTTTGGACTGCATCTTGATCTACTAGTGCGTACTACAAGTGACGATTGAAGGAAGTATTAGTTTTTATTATTTATACCATTATGTTTGTAGTTATAATTGATTGAATTAGACCTAGGCTATAAATTGCATTGAAACAGTTGAATTTTGTTAATTTTGACAGTTAGTGGTAGGCATATATGTCATTTAGATGCCTTATTTGTAACTTCAGCAGGTAATATCTACAATAGTATATATTTACATTTTAACGTAAGCACCGGTATTGTTTGGGCGAATCAGAAGATTGAGTCTTCTAAATTCCGTCAAATAAGAAAAGATTTATCAAAACGAAAAGGCAAGGAGTTGGAGAAGCGAAGACCTCATCACGCCCTGAAAATTGATGAATCATTGAAAAGTGTTTTTCATTCTTTTTAAGTGCATTGCTTTATAAACAATAACATATGGTGACTTTTTGACAGATGTAGAATAATTTATCTAGAACAAGGAAAATAGTGAATTACAGAACGATGGATGTTTCTGTCTATGAATCATTTACAGACACCAAAGCTGGAAAATGAGACAGCGCATCAAATGGACAGAAGAATTGAACATTTTGTGTGATGCGTAGCTATTATAGGGTAACGTTATTAGGACTGTTTTAATAGGTTAACGACGATCTTCATAGGAGTTTGTTCGGTGAATATCCATTTTTAGAAGTATGTGAACAGAGAATAGCTGACCAAGAAGAATTATAGTTAAAAATAAAATGTTACCAGTAAACATATTTAAATAGAATACAAAACGCGAAGTGAAGACGACTCAAGCGCATCAAGATGGAATAACAGCATAACATCAGCAGAGGACACGAAGAAAAGCCCAATTCATACCAAGCTACTAGAACTAACCAAATCCGGTATTGCCATACCTGAAAGAACTTTCAATCTACCAGACACCTCACAAGAACTTCAGACCAACCAGAACGTCCATACCTATCAGACACGTCCAGCCTTCCAGAACATCCAGACCTACAGGAACGTCCAGGCCTACCAGACGTCCAGAAACCACTAGAAATACCAAAACCAACCAGAAGATCAGATATCCCTAACAACTATACGATCAAACACAAGAGGTAGATATGCATAACGCAATAGAAATACACCTGACATGATCAATCTAAAGAACATTCTAGCTTTAGCATTTACAACAGCCATGTCCGAGTTTCGCACATAGACCAAACAAGAAAAAGACCATACATCCTAAACCCAGCATTCAAAGGAAATGATACAGCGGTAACACATAATAACTACACATATTTTTCAGATTACCACAAGACGAACATCATTTGCAGACGTTCATGCGGCATTTATTGTGCCGCTGTAGGCAGTGGTTTTAGATATTTGGTTCTAAAGTGTAAAATCTGCAACTCTTCAAGACAAAACAGGAGAAGAAAAGTACGAAAGGGGAAACTCGACTAGTTGGGAGAATCGTTGAGCTTAGGCAGATATATCGGTCGACTGAACAATACCGATGGGTATCGATCTAAAAATGTGATAGATACTGCCAAGATATATTTGAAAGATTCAAGGTCTCACGCAAAGCATGAAACACTTAACGAATTCTTCACGAATATTGGATACACTTAAACCAAAGTAAGTGCTCTAGCTAAGAGATTAAAAAGATATAAAAAAAAATGTAGTAATTCGAAGAGACAAAACCGAATGTTTCAAGAAAAGGAAAAACAGTTTTTACCAACACTATCTAGTACGAAGAAATAATAGGAAATGGAAACCAACTAATGACAGAGATAGAAGAGGTTTTGGACAGGATATGGGGTACCGTAGCACACAACCAGGATGCACAATGGATGTCAAGATGAAATAGCTAGGATGAGTGGATATTTAATGAGATGAGATTCGAAGGTATAACTATTGATGAATTAAAGTCGTACAATCAGTGCTACACTGCCGGAAGCACAGGTAATGAATGAATATTCAAATTTTGGTATAAGAAATTCAATACTACTCACAATCAATTAGAAAATGTCTCAACGAGTTTATAAATGGATTTAAAGAAATTACCCGAATTCTTTACTGAAGGAGTACCCTTTCTCAAACCAAAGGACAAGACACGAAGACCCAAGTTAATAATCGGCCAATTACATGTCTACAACTATATATAAAATATTGACCTTCATGGCATAACAGAATAAAGTATATAATCATTGCAAGAAGAAAACCAACCAAAAATATCATGGCCGAGGAACAAAAGATGCTGTATAGAACTCACAGGGATGTAAGAACAACTTAATTGTTGACTCTACTGTATGAATCAGGCACACAATAAGAAAAGGAATATTCACGTAAACTACATTGACTACAAGAAAGCTTGACTCAACCAACAAACATGGCTTTATTCCATTTTACAAATATATAAAAATCAACGCCGTAGCTTGTAAACTTTTTGAAAGACAGTAATGGCGACATGGAGAACAACACTAAAACTAAATATGAAAAACCAGCAGATACTACAGATCCACATACAAATTAAACGTGGCATTTCCAGGTGACTCATTATTGCATTATGGTTTTGTCTGTTTCAGTAAACCACTGTCCACATATGCTTAACGAATCGGACATACGTTAAATTAGGACATATGTGTATGTCACACAATATTCCCACCCTAATTCTACATGGATGGACCTAAAGTTGTATGCAGCAAATTTTTGCTCAACTAACAGTCCTAGTCAATACCACATTAGAATTTAGTCAAGATATCTGCATGGAGTTTGGGAGTAGACAAATGTAGACGCTACATATCAAAAGGTAAGGTTTACACCAAGCAGAAGATTTCCCAGGCTAGATGATGGAAATAGGATTGGAATATGGACGATTAAGATGTATACAATATTTATAGCTTCTCACAAGCGGCCAGATTGACATAAAGTTTATGAAAGCAAAATTGATAGTATACATACAAGAATCGACTAAGTCCTATCCTCAAGACGCAACTAAACGGTAAAACAAGATCACAGCAATAAATACATATCTGTACAGTACTGACATATTCATTCGGAATCATTACATGACGCAGACAGACATCCACGCGTTGGAAATATTACTCGTACTACACTTACAAACACAGAATCATCATCCTAAATCCATCAATAAGAGAGATTGACACTTCCAGGTAAAAGGGGGACGGGCTATTGATCTGAACAACTTATATTATAAACAAATAGACATTTTAAGAAATATTTTTTTTTAACAAGAGCACCAATCCACACTGCATGGCTTGTGGTGCGACTGCACAAATCATTAACTCCACTCAATCTAGCACACGAAATGTTCACTCTACAAGGAAAACTCTACCTGACGCTTTAAAAAAAAAAAGAAAAAAAAGAAAAAAAGAGTTACGTCCTCTCAGAAAGACCCTAAACAAGAGACATTATGATGGACCTACACAAGGTCACGTAGATATTAAAGCATCAAATAGGTGGTTAAACAACGGGGACTATTTGGAGAAACGAAGGTTTTTAATGATTGCTATTCAGACAGAGTGATTGCGACGAACAATTATAAAATCATAATACAAGATGCGACAGTAAACGAATCAATGTAGAAAATGTAGTGCAAGGGTGAAACAATCGAACACATCATTCCGGGTGCAAGTCACTATGTCAACCAGATTACCTTACAGACGTAACCAGTAGCTAACATTATTCATCAAAAACTAATCAGTACAACCTCATGACACACACACCCTTACTACAAATACAAACCAAGAAAGGTACTAGGATCTTAAAAGATTACAAATTAATATACGACCGCACAGTTATAACAGACCAAACGATTACATCACCACAGACCGGATTTTAATAATAATTGACAAGACAGAAACAAGAACTAACCCCTTTATCACGTTGCTATCCCAATGTGCCTAACGTCGAGACCACGTGGAAAAAAAAATTACGTATAGTGAACTTGCAAATTGAGATCAAGAAGATGTGGAAACAGAAAAAGGAAATACCAATTCCATTCATTTATATAGCCAACGGCATCATACCGGAAGAACTACATGAAGCATTAAACAACTAGATCTTCAACCTCAATGTAAACATCGAGACTCAAAAGGCATAATACTCAACACGTGTAGAATAGTTCGTAATTTCTAACTGAGAATGATCCTTCCGATTCCGAGACAGCTTTCCATCCTGACATGGTTTTCGTGGTTTCCCTAGTCCTAAGAGCAAATCTAGATGGAGGCGACAGAAATCGCACTACCGTACCACAGCAGAAAGAAAACTCATCTACAACAATCTTACAATTTATAAATGACTTATTTAGTTTAGAGTTAAGACAAAACTATAATGTATGTACTAGGTACACATGGAAGTACTTGACGTACAGTCCGTACAACATGTTAGCTCCGGTTTTTTAACCGAGTTTGTATGAAATACATCCAATTAAAATAATAATATACTATACTAATAATAATAATATAATACTAATAATAATAATAATATATAATTAATCATAATACTATAATTAAAAATAATAATAATAATAATAATAATAATAATAATAATAATAATAATAATGTTATCCGTGTTAACAGTGAGGACGCTACGTCGGGAAATCAAGAATAATGTAGCCCTAAGTTTATTCACCCCACGACGCGACGACATCCCTTCAATGTTATAATTTCTCTTCAATATATAATAATCTAATAATAATAATAATTCAATTTTATTTAAAAATATTTTTTCAAAGACAAATCACATTAAAAATAAAAACAATTCATTATTACATTCATGATTGAGACGATCAGCTTGGAGGTTTCGAACATAGTTTGATGTAGTCATCGAACTAAGATGTCAGTTTTCTGGTCTGAAACTGTATCTTCACAGGATCTTTGTCCTCCGTCGAAATGGTTTGTCAATTTAGAACTGACGGAGAATGGGATCACTTGGTTGGTTTTTTTTGCAGTAGGCAGAGCTGGATGTGGTCCGAGAGAATGTGGCGCAGTTCTGGTAAAAATGCCATGTTTCCACATCGTAGTCATACTCGCAAGGAGTGTCTTCTCATAAATTCTCTGCATACTTCGGGTTGTGTTTGGAAGGCAGTGAATAACTTGACGGAGATGGGATCACTTTGTTTGGGTTTTTTGGAAAGGGGGACAGGAGAGCCTGGATGTCTACGTTGCGAGATTGGCTGTCACCGACCGTGAAAGATGTCCTTGTCTTGACGATGTACAATATTTGTTCACAGGGAGGTAGTTAACTCTCACGATCCCGAGGTAGTAAGAGTAATCATTTCGTCTCTCTTCTATCGTGGCGAAATGTCCTGTCAACGCAACTGATATCTTGACACTACACTAATGTTCCCGTTGATTGTTGCTTGTGCTGACGAGCGATCTGAAAGTAATTGCTGGTCTTACCGGCATGTTTCACGCTGAGTGTAACTTTCCCGCACTCCTCCTTTGTGTCCCGTATTTTCAATATCAACTCCTCGTAAACGCGACTCATCATAGATCTCGTCATTAATGTAAAATTTTGTATCATTTTGAGACGTTCATCGTGTGGAAGTGTTTTGCAATTATAGCCAATCGCTTGGGGAAAATTGTGTGGCTTACTGAATTCTTTTGCACTGATAATGTATTCATAATACCTCATTCCCACCGCGTGGTTTTATCACCTTGATGGTGGTGATGACGCTTGTTTGAGCGTATTCGCCACCGACCGGACTGTCGTGAAGCGCTTGCCACTGGCCCTCTTACAACTATCACCTTGTACCGGTACATAAACAAGATCATTTTACTATCTTTCTAATCTGAATTATTGTCTTATGCGGACACGCGTTCCACATATATTTTTCGAGAACCCCTTGATAGTTTTTCGCTGACCCATTTTCTTCCTCATTGGTGAGCACATCCTCTTACTAAACTAAGGCGCGCAATACTCGCTCATTCTTGTCCATCCTCCAAGACTAAACGAACTATAAAAGGCATCCACTGTGGAGAGTATCCTTCTGATTCAAATACCTTGGCAGTCTCCGGTATTTTTCCTCCTTACCGTAGTCTTGCTAAAATGAACGCCATCTGCGCATTTCAAATGGACAAGCAACATCTATAATTCTCACAGTTTTTTTAAAGTATCATCCTTGATAATGATATCCAGGCGTAATTCTGAGTGGTTTCTGCTGACTACGCCGATTTAACAGTTACTGTGAGTTTTGGCCGTTTTTGGAAGTGCTTGCTACAAGACGATTCTATACATCATTATGGCGTTTTTGCAATGCCTGGAATGGCCGCCATACATGGTTTATGACATGTGGCAGAGTCTCTTGCGGATTAGTTTACCAATCGGCATGACTTAGATCCCTCACCCCAGATCACTCCATTTAGAGGCATGACAATTTAATCGGGCTCTATTTATAAAACGCCAATCACAAAAACGGTGTTTTTCCTGTTAGCGACAAAATGGTTGCTTGCATAACACTTTGTTGTAGTATAAATACTTTCCCCTGGCTCTTCCTTATGCAATACCTTCTCCCTTAGTTATCACGCACTGCTGTGTCTCAGTGTCTTGGCTATAGTCCGCGTGATCTGGTGGAACTACCGCAATGTCCAGCATCTTTTGTGGCCGAGAAGCTTTGATACATAGCTACTTTGTCGGCAACATCATATGTCCATAAAAGCCAATCCGGTTTACGAATGTCGTCGTGATGCAGATCTTGCTGTGTCAGATTGAAGTGGATTGCTCCTTCCTGTCGCGCATAATCTCCTCCATAAGCCACTAAGATATTGGCATCATCATCTTAATTAGGAGCTGCGGCCTATCTTCTTTTTAACCACACTTCTCATAGACTCCACGCGATTTCTCGCCAAAATGCATCTCTGCAGTCACGTCGTAACGGATGAAGTACTGCAAGTACATCCTAGAATCACCTAGTGGCATAACACCTGCTCTCCTTCATGCATGGCCCTGTAAACAACTTCTGGACTAGCTCTTTGAGGAGATTCATCCATTTTCCTTGCCAAGGAGACTTTATTTCCAAGTCAAACTGTCTGAAAATGATTTTTTTCCATTGATCCACCTCTCAGAATCAATTCCAGTCTAGACAAAGAAACGTTTCGGACCGCATCTCACTTTTGCCATGGCGCTAACAAGACAGTCTATTTTGTGCATCATCTCTCTCATCTTTGGTATTTCGCAATAGGTGTCTGTTAACATTGTATCCATGGCACTCTACGATGTCTGTAAGCTTCTCCATCTTTCGTGTAACCATTCTACTGTTTGTACACTAAACTGTGTGTTTTATGGTTTTGACTTTTACGTACGTGTAATGACGCACACTTTTGGGGGTTTAACCTTAATCACCAGCCCAGGTAGTAACCTCATCTAAAATGGCGGAGAAGAAATGAAGTGCAGCACTAATCTTTACCTACATCAACAAGGTCGTCGGCATAATCAAGCACAACATTATATGCTGGTCATACAGCTTGTAACCATTTCAGCACTTACTATGTCACTGTTCTAATAATTGGCTCCATTGAAAGGTTGAACAGGATTGGGCTCAGGGACAACCTATTTACTCCAGCTTGTAAGGAATGCTGTCTGTGTACCCATCACTTCCTGATTGCGGTAGTACTACCATCATACCTAATTCTGCACGATGTTGAGAAATCTTGAGGAATACCTAATCGTTAAGTGTGCCCTGAATGTAAGCATGTGGCAGTGACCCAAAAGCAGTTTGATAGATCAAGCCATGCATTCAATTTCTGAGTGTTTGCGTCTGCAATCGTCAATTGTTGTTTGAAGCACAACGTTATGTTCCAAACACCTTCAATTCTAAGAAACCGTTCTGCATAGTGAAATTATATTATTTTGAAGTGGCCCAAAAGGGTCATCTATAAGCAAGTATCCAGCATACAGTCTTCCCTAATGTTGGTCCTCATAGTTTAGCGGTCTCAATTGATAAATGCATCTTTTATCTCCTTGTTTGGAAACTAAACGTCCGGGATAGTTCCATTCACTAGGGAGTCCGGCGTTCTTTTTTAGCACACATTAGAATCGCAGCCACAATATCACCAACCTTATCAAATCGTCCGAGACGCATATTTAATGTAGTCTGGTTCCAGTGTCAGTATTTTTCATTTTTGATAATCGGTCTATCCTTCCTTTTGATGTTATAGAGCGTGTAATTGACTCATTATTGATAGTTAATTCCAGGATTAGGTCGGGTACACATTCAGGAGGTCCGTCCATATATATCCTTGGTCCCTTAACACGTTTCGGTAATATCCATCTATTTTCTCATTATCAATCTGAACAAAATGGCGACTACCCTCCATGATCGAACTAAAATGCAGTCTTCTTTGACGCCGATACAACTTTTGAATTTTAGTTGCATCTTCTGTAACATTTCCAGGTATCTTTGTCTATATGGTCTGAATAAACTGATCATCGCCTTGTGATAGCCATGTCCCTTCTACCTCTGTGTCGTTACTATGTCTAGTAGCACGTTCCGTGATTTCCAGCTCCTCACGCATGTCCCTCCTATTTCGTCTACCACGTCCTTACTAAGTCCCTTTGTACTTCTTCATTCTCTAACCCATTAGTGTTCTTCCACTTTTAACTAATAGGTTTTTTCATTCATTTTGACAATAATTTGAGAACATTTTCAATTCGTCCCATCCGATCGCTGTGCTCGCTCTATAAAGGTAATGCGAGACGAACCTGTCAATATGGGTCTACGGTGCCAGGAGTTTGTAACACTTTCAATGTTTTTGGAGTAGTATTCTCTAGGGGAAAGTAGAGTTGCTTGGTTGACTGTCCGATTTCCCTCGGGGGAAGTGGTGCGCCCTTGTTCGTCGAGGGGAGATAGTTCTGATGGCAAACACATTCTGTTTTTCATTTAAGAATCATGGTGATAAAAATTTAAATCCTTTGACACAGCTAGACAAAAACTGTAAAATAAAATAAAAATTTAATAAAATAAATAATAATAATAATAATAATAATAATTAATAATAATAAAAAAAAACTAATAATTTAAATTTTTATTTAAAAATTTTTTCAAAGACAAATACAGATTAAAAAAATAAAAACAATCATAATTACAATAATCATGTTTAGGGAAAGTGAGGTTCGGACATAGTTTATATAGTCACGAACAATATGGTCAGGCTTGTTGTCCTAAAAATGTTTTTCAAGGGATCTTGCACTCTGTCGAATCTTTGTGATTTTAGAACTGACGGAGAATGGGATCATTTGGTTTGGGTTTTGCAGTAGGAGACCCTGGATGTGGTCGAGAGAATGGGTGAAGTTCTGGGGAAAAAATTATTTTTTCCGTATATACTCGCAAGGAGGTCTTGCTATAAATCTCTGATACCCCGGGTGTTTGGAAAGGGAAAAGCAAGAATTGACGGAAATGGGGCATTTGGTTGGGTTTTTTGCGCGGGAGAGCCGGAGTCTACGGCGAGATGGTCCTGCCCCACTAACCGTGATAGATGTCCTTGTTTGACAAGTACAATATAGTTCACGGGGAGGTAGTTAACTCCCCCAACCCAGAGGTAGTAGAGTACTCTTTTGCTCTCTTCGATGGGGCGAAATGTCTGTAAACGAATGATAATCTTGACACTAACTAATGTTCCCGTTGTTTTGTTGTTGTGCTGAAAAAGCGAACCGAAAGTATTGTGCATCCCGGCATGTTTCACGTGATTGTAACTTTCCCGCACTCCCCCTTTGTGTCCATTTTTAAATTATAAAATCCTCGTGAAACCGATCTCATCATAGATCTCGTCATCAATGTAAAATTTGTATCTTTGAGACAGCATCGGTGGAAAGGGTTTTTTGCAATAAAAACCATCGCTTTGATTTGTGGGGCAACTAAAATCTTTTGTCATGATAATGATATTCAGAAAATTCATTCCCACCGGGGTTTTTATACCTTGAAGGGTGATGACGCTATTTTGACGTATTCCCCAACCGCCCCAAACATTGTTGGGTTAAAAGGGTAGTCAAGCTCGAGATAAGTTGGGGTTTAAATTTTCTACCGCGAAATAAAAGGGCTTTTCCTTTCCCCAATTTTGACTGCATTTTGATCTACTAGTGACGTATTTAAAGTGAATTGAAGGAAAGTATTAGTTTTATTATTTATAAAATTTTTTTGTAGTTATATATGTTTGAATAGACCTAGGTAAAAATTTGCATTGAAACATTGAATTTTGTTAATTTTTGACAGTTAGTGGTAGGATATATTCATTTAGAGGTTTTATTTGTAACTTCAGCAAGGGTTTTTTTATCAAAAATAGTAAAAATTTTACATTTTCCGTAAGCAGCGTGAATTTTCCCCGAATCAGAAGTTGAATCTTCTAAATCGTCAAATAAGAAAGATTTATCAAAAAAAAAGGCAAGGAGGTTGAAAAAGAAAAGACCCCCCACACCCCCCTGAATTGATGAATCTTTGAGAAAAGTGTTTTTTAATTCTTTTTAAGGCATTGACTTGAAAAACAAAACAAATAATAGGTGACTTTACAGATAGTAAAATAATTTATCTAAAAACAGGAAAATAGGGAAAAAGACGATGGATTTTTCTGAAAATGAAATCACACAGACCACCAAAAGCTGGAAAAATGAGACACGCATCAAATGGACAGAAGATATGAACATTTGTTTTGATGCGTAGTATTATAGGGTAACATTATTAGAGAGTTTTAAAGGGTACGATAAGAGTCCAAGGGAGTTGTTCGTGAATATCCATTTTAGAAGAAAGTGAAAGAGAATAGTGACCAAAGAAGAATTTATATTTAAAAAATAAAATGTTCCCAGAAAACATATTAAATAGAATAAAACCCCCCCCGAATGAAAAACGAACTACAAGCGATAAAGTGAAAAACGGCAAAAAATCAGCAGAGGACAGCGAAGAAGAAACCGTTTTTCATACCAGAGCTACTAGAACACCAGAAATACCGGTATTGAATACATGAAAAAAATTTTAAAAATCTCCAGACACACCAGAATCCAGACCCAACCAGAACGTACAGACTATCAGAACTCCGACCAACCAGAACATCCAGATCTACCAGTACGTCCAAGTACCAGAAACCCAGCCCTACCAAAACATCCAGACCTCCCAGAATCCGGGCCTACTAGAACGCCCAAAAACCACTAGAAATCCCAAACCCAAACCCAAGAAGATAAAGATATTTAGAAAAACTAGACGATAAAAAAACAAGGGTAATATGCATAAGCAATAAAAAAATACACCGACATGATCAATCTAAAGAACATCCAGCTTAGCATTTACAACGCCATGTCAGAGTTTGGCAATACAACCAAACAGAAGACCATACTACTAAACCCAAGCATTAAAAGGAAATGAAGACAGCGGTACACTTTAATGAACACAAAATTTTTTATCAGAACAAAAAAAGGAAAATTTATCATTTGCAGACGTTCAGGGGCAATTTTGTGCCTGTAGAAGGTTAGATTTTTAGGTTTAAAAGGGAAAAATCTGCAACATCTTCAAAGAAAAAACAGGAAAAAAAGACAAAATAAAAAGCGACTATTTGGGGAGAATCTTTGAGTTTAGGGAGATATCGGTCGACTGGAACAATACCGAAATGGAAAACGATCAAAAAATGTGAAAGATACTGCCAAAATATTTTTGAAAGTTCAAGGGTTTTCACAAAAAGCATGAAACACTTAACGAATTTATTCCAATATTTGGATTCACTTAAACAAAAAGTAAGTGCCCCAGCTAAGAGAAAAAAAATATAAAAAAAAGTAGTAAGAAAAAAAACAAAAAAGAATGTTTAAAGAAAAGGAAAAAACAGTATACCAACAACTATCTGTACGAAAATAAGATATGGGGAACCGGTAGCACCCCCCAGGATGCAAAAATGGATTCAAGATGAAATAGCGGAGAGCGATATTAAGAGATGAGATTCGAAGGTATAACTATTTATGAATTAAAAATCGAAACAGGTACACATAGTGGAAAGCACCAGGAAATGATAATATCAAAAAATTTTTGGATAAGAAATACAATCTTCACATCAAAATTTGAAAAGTCTCAACGAGTTTTTAAATGGGGTTAAAAAAATACCCCAATTCTTTACTGAAAAAGGGGAACCTTTTTCAAACCCAAGGATAAAGACAGAAGAACCCCAAATAAAAATCGGCCAATTACATGTCTACCAACTATATAAAAATGACTTTATGCTAACAAATAAAAATATATAATCATTCAAAGAACACAATACTGGCCGAGAAACAAAAGGGTGCCCTGTAAGAAACACAGGATGTAAAGAACAACTTTTATCGACTTACTTTTAAGAATCAGGACACAATAAGAAAAGGGAAAAATTTCACGTAAACTACATTTACTCAAGAAAGCCTTTGACTCAACCCCACACAGGGTTATTCAGATTTTACAAATATAAAAATCAACCCCTAATTGGGAAAATTTTTTAAAAACAGTAATGGAGACAGGGAATCAACACTAAAACTAAATATGAAAAACAGAGAAATACAGATCCAATACAAATTAAACGTGGCATTTTCCAAGGTGATCATAAGTGCATTATGGTTTTCTGTCATTAAACCCCCCTGTCGTATGCTAAAGAATCAACATCGGGTTTAAATTAAGGACAATAATATGGATGCACACAATTTTTCCACCCATTCTACAGGGAAACCTAAAGATATGCATCAATTTTTTCCCCAAATAAACAGCTAGTCAAAAAAAACATTTGAATTAGCAAGATATCTGCATGGAGTTTTGGGGTAGACAAGTGTAAACGTACATATCGAAAAAATAGGTTACGCAGGGAATTCCAGCTAGATGATGGAAATAGGATTTGGGGAATGGATGATAACGAAGTTACAAATATTTTGGATTCTCCAAGCGCCAGAATTGAACATAAAATAAGAAAGAAAAATTGAAGATACAACAAGAAGCGACTAAAATCTATCCTCAAAACGCAACTAAACGGTAAAAAAAAGATCACGCAATAAATACATATGCTATACCCGTCTGACTTATTTATTGGAATCATTAAATGGGGCGCGACAGACATCCCCGCGTTGGAAATATTAAAATCGTATACATTACCAAACACAGAAAACATCCTAAACAGCAATAGAGAAAATTGACACTTCCAAAAAAGAAAAAGGAGGACGGGCCCCAATTTATTGAACAACTTATATTATAAACAAAAGACTTTTTAAAAAAAATATTTTTTACAAAGAGAAGCAATCCACACTTCATAGGGGTGTGGTTTCTAGCTGAAAATCATAAACTCCCCTCAAACCAAAAAAAAATGTCAATTACAAGGGGAAAATCATAATGACGCTTTAAAAGAGTTACGTCCCTCAAAAAAACCCTACAAAAAGAGACATTTGAAACTACACAATGGTCAAGTAGATATTAAAGCATCAAATAGGTGGTTAAACAAGGGAACTATTTTGGAGAAAAAGGGTTTTATGATGGCTATTCAAGACAGAGTGATTGCGACGAACAATTATAAAAAAAAACATAAAAACAAGATGCGACAGAACGATCAATGTAGAAAATGTAGTGCAAAAGGGGGGAAACAAACGAACACATATATCCGGGGGAATCACATGTCAAAAAGTACCTTAAAGAATAACAAGTAGCTAACATTATTCATCAAAAACTAGCAATCAAGTACAACCCATATTTTAAAAAAACACACACCTTACTACAAATACAAACCAGAGAAAGTACTAGATAGTAAAGATCAAATTATATTACGACCGACAGTTATAACAGACCAAACGAACATCACAAAAAGACCGGATTTAAAAATAATTTACAAAAAAAAGAAAAAAACCCTTTTCGACGATGCTACCCCAAAGTGCCCTAACGCGAGACCACTGGGGAAAAAAAAAAAAAAGTATAGTGAATTGCAATTTAGACAAGAAGATGTGGAAACAGAAAAAGGTAAATACAACCCTTTTTATTAATAGTTAAAGGTAATACCGAAAAAGCTATTTTAAAACATTAAACAATAGATCTTTAAACCCAAAGTATTTTCATCGACACTCAAAAGGCAGTAATACTCAACACGTGTAGAATAGTTCGAAATTTAACTAAAAATGTACTTCGGTTCCGGGCAGCTTCCCTCCTGACATGGTTTTTGGGTTTCCCCTAGTCCCAAGAGCAAATGCTAGGATGGCGACGAGAAATCGGCCACGACCCTACCAACCCCAAAAAAAAACATCATCTGCAAACAATTTACAAATTTTAAAGGGCTTTTTTTAGTTAGAGTTAAGACAAAATAATAAAGTAGTAAAAAGGTACACGTGGAAGTACTTGACTTAAGTCCGTACAACATGTTAGCTCCGGTTTTAACCGAGTTTGTATGAAATACATCCAATAAAATAATAAAAATATTAATGACGTGACGTGACGTGTTTTATAATCGTAGAATATTTTGTTTTAACGTTTATAAAACACGTCAACAAAGAAAATTCGCGGCCCTCAGAAGTGAACACAAAAGATCGAGCTTCCCAACCCCCCAAATCACTGTTAAAAAAAAACATACATTTTAAAAAACGCTTTTCTGGGGCCCCCTTTTCCCCCCCGGGAAATTTTCTAGTATTTAGCAAAGGACTCAATTTTTCCCTAAAATTTCCCCAGTTGCCATGCCACTCAATCCCTCACGACGCGCGAGACGATTTCCCGGGGGTTGAGATGAAGAAATTCTTAAAAAACCCCCTTTAGAATTCCAAAACCCAAACCCGGACCGCCTCGGAAGGGCGTATGCCTGAGGGCTTAAGGAGGACGAGTCCTTTTTAATAGAACAGGCGGGAAAAAAGGTAAGGCAAATTTGTCGTACAAAGAAAAAGGGAAAAAAATAAAAACTCGAAGAGGGCCCGAGATTTTTGAAAAGGCCCGCTACAAAAAAACTAAAAGTCTGACCCTACCAAAGTTTACTAAAGGGCCAAGGGGGTACAGGGCCCTGAAATCATGTGATCGTTCCCTCCCCAAATCGGGGAGAAATACCTCACTCCACATCACTCCAATCCCCCCAAACTTTATATGGACTCCCCAAAAGGTCACAAGCCTGGCTTTCCCCGCTGGCCCTATTTTAGCTCACAAAAAAACTCTCTGTGGGGAAAAAACTATCAAGGTTTTTACTCAAAACCCTTTCCCCCAAAAGAAAGGCAAGTTGAACATAATGAAAACAACTCGAAGGTTTATTAAAGAACCCCGGGGACCTGTCCCCTCTCGCCCTCCGACATGTGATAAGCTTTGACGTCGTCAATTCTTTTTCCAGGAAGATACCCTCAACTTGTAAAAAACCTATTCTATCGGAGGAGTCTTTTCGGGATCGTACTTGTCTCCCCGTTGACAACAGTTTTTCCCCCCTTCTCTCGGTGTGCATCAACATTGCTACCCGCAAATTTGGGGATAGTTATTACCTACAGGAGACTGGCCTCGCCATGGGGTTTGTCTAATTTTCCCTTCTGGGCCCAGGTTTTTATGGGGGAACTAGAGGGGACTAGCCATCTCCCCTTCCCCGGCGCTTTACTCATTGGCGTGTTACGTTGGGACGTATTGCCATTTTACATGCAAATCAGGGAGATAAAAATTTTTAACCCACATCAACTCTCAGTCCCCCCACATCAAATTCACAGTTGAAACTGAAGCCTGTGGGTCCCTCCCCTTCCTGGATGTGTTATTATCCAAAGTAACCGCCCCCGACAACTCAGTCAACTCAAGACCACGGTTGTACAGAAAACCCACCAACTCGTCTCTTACATCCGTTTTGACTCCAATTCACCCCTTCACGTGAAAAAGGGGTGTGGTCTCGTGTCTGGCAAAGAGGGCTTACACACATTGTTCCAACCATACCGAGTTGCAGACCAAGAAATCGGTTCTCCGCTCATCTTTGCAGCCAATGACTACCCTCCTGAGCCTGTTCAAGCTATTCTAGCTAAAGACTCTCGCAAAGAAAACAATCCCGGAAGTGACACTACTAAGCCCTATAAAACCATAGCTGTTAATTACATTCCCGGATTCTCGGAGAAATTCCGGCGCCATAGCTAATAGGTTCAACGTTCGGACGGTGTTTAAATCCTCCAACACTCTTCGTAAACAACTGTGTAAGACCAAACCCTATAATACCGACCAGCAAGCCCGTAACGTTGTTTACGAAATCCCGTGCGATTGTAACAGGACTTACATTGGTGAAACCAAACGCCCCCTCAACGTCCGTTTGACAGAGCACCAACGCAACGTAACCTCCAATGCACAGAATTCCCTTATCGCAAACCACGTGGAGGAAACTTCACACATGATCATGTGGAACAACACATCGGCCCTTCTATCAGAAGAAGACGTCTTCAAGAGGAAAATAAAGGAGGCTGCTGTGATGGCATGCAGCCACACACCCCCTGTCAGCCAGCCGTCGTTTGATTTCCACCCCATGTGAATCCCGATAGTTCGTCCAGACGTCAACAGAGCGCGCAGCCACCCCCTCCCTGTCAACATTAAACCTGCCCGCCAGCCCGAAGACAGAAGAGCGCACAGACGTCAGTTTGCCTCTGCTTGAGGAAGAGTAAGGAAGTGTTACTCGAAAATTCGCAATTTTTTTTATGTAAATGACCTTGGTTAATTGTTTTTAAGTGTGTGTTCGTATTCTACGTGTAGAATAGTTCGTAAATTTCTAAACTAAGAATGATGCTTCGAGATTCCGAGACAGCTTCCATCCTGACATGGTTATCGTGGTTTCCCATAGTCCGAAGAGCAAATGCTAAGATGCCGACGAGAAATCGGCCACGACCGTACACAGCAGAAAGAAAACATCATCTATAAACAATATTACAATTTATAAATGACTTATTTTAGTTAGAGTTAAGACAAAGTAATAATAAATGTAATAGGTACACATGGAAAAACTTGACGTAAGTCCGTACAACATGTTAGCTCCGGTTTTAACCGAGTTTGTATGAAATACATCTATTGAAATAATAATAATTTATATATATATATGACATAATGAAATTCTTTAGAGTTTCCGAGTAAAATACGTTTTATTACCAACGTTATATATATAACGTAATATAAATATATATATTATATATAACCAACGTAGAACTGTTCGAAACGTTGGTAATAAAACTTATTTAACTCGGAAACTCGAAAGAATTTCATTATGTCACATTATATCCGAGAAAATCTACGTAAAAACATATATATATATATATATGGATTGTTGTAGGTTTTCGCGGCCCGTCATAGGATAAAAACAAGGATCTTGGGTAATACCGCGTCGAAAATAAGATGAACCAGGGCAGAACCTGGGCGTCCACCGACGTTTCGTCTGTACTACGTCAGACATTTTCAAGGTTGACTGTGACTCTACGGAGGTTGGAGTCACAGTGGTTGGCAAGCACGCAGCGCCCGCCTTATATAGCCTCGGCTGAAGGTGGGGGGGGCGAGGTCTTCGAAAAAGGTGCGGGGCGGGGGATGTCATATCGTAAAAAAAAATACGGGATGGTGGCAATAGAAAACAAAATAGCCGCTTACTGTAGGAAACCTTTTTATCCGGTTTCTTGTCATAGGGGCCTGATTGGGTTGTCTTTTGAAATTTTTATTCGTGCTTGGGATAGGGAATCTAAAATTTGCACCACCTCTGAGTAATTTGGGGCTGAATAGGTCTACGGATTACATTTCGAGGCAGGGTGCGGTTTCCAAGCAAAGGAGGCTCGGGCTATCATCCCTTTGTTCATGTTATTGGGGCCGTTTTCCCCCATTTCCACAATTCCGGATAATACGGGGCTTGAGCTTTTGTACAGGACAAATGTTTTTGTTTTGCCCAAAATTTTCCTGCAGTAGCTTTAGCATTTGAGCCAGGCTGTTTTCTTGTCCCTTTTTTCAAGCATTAGATGTTTATTTTCCTCCCCAAAATGCGTCCCTGTTTGCCTATGTTTTTTTTATCGCATCGCCCAGGAAACCTCAAAAACCCCTTTTCTTCCAGATACAGAGTCCTTTTGCACTTCTCAAAAGGGGCTGATTTTCCTGCCCTGGAGAAAATTTTCGTGTTCTTAAACGATTGGGATTCTCCTATGACTCTGTGGTACCCTTGACATGGGAAAAATTTTGGGGGGTTTCCCCTGTCCTCTTAATCATCCTCAATTTCTTCGTTCCTTTTAAAAACGCCTGGTTATGTCTCGGTTAAAAGAAACCTTGGTGTAAGCTTCACGGCTTGTCAATTCCCCTCTTTTTGAGTGGATTTTCATGATTCCTGGCCGGGGTGACCAAGTGTTTTAAAACCCTAAAAATACTGTAAAACGAGGGTGGTGGAAAGCGCATTCAGATCCGATTTGGTGGGGTGGGTTTTCTATAGACTGTGTGTCCCAAACTGCCTCATATTCTTTATTATCAAGCTCAAAAAAAGCAAGTGGTCGTTGGTTCTATTCCTGGTAAAATGAATATTCAAATGGATCCTTTTTTAGAAGTCAAAAAAATCATTAAACTTGTCCCACCCATGGGGCAAATGCATAAGAAAGATGGTTTTGTAAGGACTGCAGCTAGGGCCTTTTCTAAAAATCTATCTGAAAAATTTGGCATATCTGGTGATAGCACAAAAAAAAAAAAAAACTTTTCTTCCCCGTATGTCAGGGTACCACAGACGTCATAGGTAAAAATCCTAAATCGTAAGAATTTAAAACCTTTTCTCCACTGAAAAAAAATCAGCTCCTTTTTGAAAAGGGGAAAAAGGACTCTGTTCACTGGAAAGAAGGGGGTTTTGGGTTCCCTGGGGCGACGGGCGATAAAACGTACATGGGGCCCCAAACACCCCGACGCATAGAGTAAGGATAAATGAACACTCTAATGCTGTAAAAACGGTGACAAGAAATCGCCCTGGCTCAACTGCAAAAGCTTACTCCATGTTAGTTTTTTGACAAAAAAAAAACTATTTGTCCGTAAAAACATTTTCAAGCCCCGTTTTATCCGTGAACTGTAAAAATTTTTTGAGAAACGGCCGAATACCCATGAACAAAGAGTGATAGCCAGACCTCCCTCTTGCTTGGAACCTGCCTCATGCCTCGAATGTAGTCCGTAGACCTATTCAGAAAATCCCTAAAGGTGGGAAAATTTCAGATTCCAAATTCCAAGCAATAACTTTCAAAAACAACCAATCCCCCCTTGACAAAAACCGGACTAAAAGGTTTCCTCAGTAGCTGTGCTATTTTTTTCTCTTTCCCACCATCCGTATATTTTTTTATCGATATACTCGCCCCCCCGCACCTTTTCACGATATGACCCGCCGCCCCGCACCTTCACGGGGCTATATAAGGCGGGCGCTGCGTGCTTCCAAACCCTGTGACTCGAATTTCCGTAAGTCACGTCAACCGGAAAAATTCTACGTATACAGAAAAACGTCGGTGGACGCCCGGGTTTCTGCCCTGGTTTCTTTATTTTCAAACCGGTTTTCCCCAAACCTTTTAACTCATATTACATATTATATATATATTTATAATATTATATATATATATTTTACTATGCAAAAAACTAAATTTGGAACAATATTCACATATTTTTCCCTCCCACTAACCAAATGGCTCATCAGTGGGTCACAAAATTTTTAATGCTATCACATCTATTCGATGTAATTTTTAATACAATAAATAAAAATAAAAAACTTTTAAACTTTTTAAATAATATCGGTGCTTACATAGGAAAATTAAAAACAAAAATAAAACTACAACCCCTTTTACAAAAACAAAAAATAATTATCAAAAATTCTAATTATAAATTAATAATATCTTTCCCTACTATAAAGCGGATAAGGGGGCAATACAAAAACAATTAGGGGTTTTGTGGTAGAGGTCGAATTTTGGGATTTAAAACCCAAACATATTCTAAAAAATTGCCTCAGGTCCTGAAAAAAAAAATTCGTCCGGTTAAGGGGGGGAAAGGGGGTTTGAAAAAATGGCATTTTTTTAAAAATTCGAAAATTCAAATTCAAACTAAATTTAACCCTAATATTAAAAATTTAAAATACATTTGTAGAAAAAAGTCCAAAATTTAATAAAAAAAAAATCTATTCCCATATATGTTATTTTACAGATTTTTTAAACCCTTTGACTTTTATTAACAAAATTTTTGCACTTGCTGGGGGATTGGCCCACCAACGTGGGTTTGTGATAGGGCCGTGAATTTTCCCTAAAATTCAAAGAATTTTCCCAAAAAAGGCTCGAGGTGCCCCCAAAAAAATTGCTTGGTTATAGGAGAAAAAAAGGGGTTTTACTAAAAAGGGGGTTTTAACATTAAAATAAAATCTTTTTTAAATTAAAATTAGGACCCAAATTAACATTTATTGAGATTAAAATCTTTTTTAATTTAAAAAAATAAAATTTCAATTATGTAAATCTGATCAGATTAAAGCGCCCTGACCACTTTTTCTAAATTTACTCAATTTAAAGAAAATGACGTTTTACCACCTTTTTTTTCCCAAATTTTCCTATATTAGAAATTTGGGCGAAAAAACTTTTGCAAAGCCTTGGGTACATTTTCACACAAAGGGCTTTGAACCATTTTCACACTTTATCAAGATTAACGAAAATGTATGTTGACCCCCCCTTTGTTTTTTGCCCCCAAAATTTTCCAATTATCGAAAATTGGGCGAAAAAAGTTTTAACCCCTTTGGGGACATTTTTCACAAAGAAATTTGCCCCTTTTTTTTTTCAAATTTTCTCAAAAAAAACGGAAGTTTATCGTGTGACCCCTCGTTTAAACCCAAAATTATGTCAATAATACGAATTAGGACGATTTTTTTTTTTTAAAACCTTGGGGATATTTTTTAGCAAAGGGCTCTGATCCTTTTTCAAAATAAGCGTCAATAGCCCATTGATACCCAAACAATTTGGTGGTTTTTTTATGGTGTCAAACACACCTTTAGATCAAATAGTCCATTCATGTTGTGAATCATGTACTGTGAAAACGGGCCGCTTTGAAAAAGCTTTTTATAATTAGCCACGTTGATGGGTGATCTTTTTTTTGGGCAATGATCCCCCATTTTTTATAGTCTTAAAACGTTTTCTTTTTTATAAGGTTTTTTAATAAAACATAAATTGGTAAAAGTTATATAAACTTTTCAAAAAATCTTTTTTAAAAAAACCCGTTTTGGGGTTTTTTACAAATGGGACGTATATTTTTTTATTAGTGCACGGGGGAAATCGTAGATTTTTTCCCCAACCTTTCCGAATTTTAAATTTTTATTTAGATTTTTTTTTGATTATTTACACAAGGAAATTCACAATAGCCCGGGAACGAGGCCCCGCAATGGGGTAACAGGAAAATTGTTTGATTTAACATTTCCTGTTAACTGTAACGATAACGGGAAGCATTGCCAGGGTATTATGAGCAGCCCTAAATTTGACAAATTATTTTTCGAGTATTTTACCTTGTGCGCGTTGTAAAAGTTTTAAAAAAAACTTAAAAGTTGTAAACATTTTATTTTAAAAAGTGATTGTACCCAAAAAAAATTGGGCCCCAAGGGGTTAAAAAAAATCTCCTAATCCTATTTTAACATAATTTGGGATTAAAAAGTGGTCATACTATACACTTTCGTTATTTTTTAGTAAATTTGTAAAAAAGGGGGCAAAATCCATTGGGGGGGGGGAAAATGTACCCAAGGGTTTTAAAACTTATTTTCGTCCCAAATTCGGGAAATTTTCATAATTTTTGGGAAAAAGAGTGGGGCACCATACACTTTTTTTTAATTTGAGTAAAAGTGTGAAAAAGGGTCAAAGTCCCTTGTGTGAAAAACTACCCAAGGTGTTAAAAACTTAAATTTCGCCCGATTTTTATGGCATAGTTTGAGACAAAAAAGGTGGTCCACATGCACTTTCTTAATCTTGAGTAAATTGTGAAAAAGGGTCAAAGTCCCTTGTGGGGAAAATGTACCCAAAGGGTGGCAAAAAGTTCTTAAGTCTAATTCTTTAAATTGGAATAATTTGGGCAAAAAAATGGTCCCCCACATACACTTCGTTATTTTTGAGTAAATTTGTAAAAAAAAGGGGGCAAGCCATTGCGTAAAAAAGTCCCAAGGGGTTTAAAACTTTTTTCGTCCCAATTCGTATTATTTTCATAATTTGGGGCAAAAAGATGGTCACAAATAACACTTTCGTTAACTTGAGTAAAAAGTTAAAATGGGGCAAAGTCCATTGTGGAAAAAGTACCCAAGGTTGCAAAAAGTTCTTTTCGTCCTAAATTTGTAATATAGGAAAATTTGGCAAAATGGGCACACGATACACTTTCGTTTTAAAATTTGGGAAAAATTTTGAAAAAGTGGTCAGGGCGCATAAACTGATCAGTTTACATATTTTTGGGGAAATTTTAATTTTTTAAATTAAAATTTAAAATCTTAATCTCAATAAAAATTTTAATTTGGCGTCCTTAATTTTTTTAATACAGATTTTATTTATTTTGTGTTATCAAACCCTTTTTTGTACACCCCATTTTTCTCCTATAAGCAAACAAATTTTTTTAGGCACCTCGGGCCCTTTTTAGAGAACATTTTTTCGATTTTTAGGGGAAAATTTACTGCCCCACACAAAACCCCGTCCTGGTAGGGGGCCCAAACCTTAGCCAGTGCAAATTTTGTTAAAAAGTCAAGGGGGTAAAATCTGCTTTAGATATCCCTTTGGTATATGTATTTTTTTTTTAAATTTTTGGACTTTTTTCAAATATTTATTATTTTTTTAATATTAGGATTTAAAATTTATTTGATATTTGAATTTTCGAATTTTAAAAAAAGCCATTATTTCACCCCTTCCACCCCTTAACCGGACGAATTTTGTCATGGCACCTCGAGGCAATTTTTTCTTAGAATATTGTTCTGAGTAAAACAGTTCCAAATTCAGACCTCTCCCCACAAACCCCTAATTGTTAGCCTTATCCGCCTAGCTATACCACACAGATTCTTTTTTCAACAACATAAACATCTAGAAAATAGGACTGAAAATGACTTAAATCGAGCATGAAGGAAGGTTGTTCAGGTATGCAATTTTACTCTATTCTTTATTAATGACATTTTGGCCAAGGATAAAAATTTCAGCCGGCAGTGAATTACAAATTTTTGGGTATAAGATAATGTAAACCCAAACGCTCACCATGTTTGTTTTCGGCATTGTAACAACGAATTTTCCTTACAAACAATTCTTGTTACCTTATTATGTAAATAGGGTTTTTTTTATGTTCATTATTAAAATAATACTTTAAAACCAACCGATAATTAACATGGCTTTTAAGGGCAGTATAAGCAACTCACAACACGTCATCTTTTTTTTTGATGCTATTGTTAATACTTTTAGGGCAAACTATTTTTATAATGTATTTTGAATTTGAATCATCGTGTTTATCATATGTAAAGACGCGCTTCCCCATGAGAGCAACGCATACGACATAATAGATTCAGCTAATGCAATATAACAAATCTTAGCATATCATCAGACAATACTGGTTTTAGTTTATACAATTGATATGCACACGAGCGGAGTTTAGAATAAATTTAGTCCACGTGTGGCTTCCACGAAAACTCACGATCAATGAAAACACCCAAATACATACGGTATGCTACAGTTTAAATTTGTTGTACGCATTCACAGGCGGTGTCGGTACTGTAGTTCAAATTATGTATACACTTTGCCCCTTTTGAAATATTAATTGAACGTCATCATTTCTATTTGAATTTAATGGCATGCAAATGTGAACAATTTTGGTTTTTTCAACGTTGATTATTATTTCCCGATCATGAGTCCAGCAAGTAGATTCCTAAAATCAGTGTTCATATTTTGTGTTGCGACGCGTAAGTTCCTATGATTGCTAGTAGTACAAGGTCCCTCAGCAAACATCATTAGTAAACACTTAACTAGATATTTATTAATGACGTTTCACGTATATAATATAAATTGCGGTCCTTATATGGATCCTTGTGGTAACCAGTAGTGACATTTTTGTTTTACTATAAGTGTTCCCTATTTTTACCATATACGTTCTATTTTCTAGGTAACTGCGGGAAACCCAAATTTAGAACAGTACCCCGTATGCCCAAAGACCTCTAAGCATTCCAAAAGTTTATTATGATTTATAATGTCAAATGCTTTGGAGAAGTCAACAAAAATTTCAACTATATGGGAAATTGCTATTTAAAGGGGTATTTAACCGCTAAACTCAAAAAAAATATTTCATTCAGGCTATCTAGTAATGAATTTAGCAATCAACAGAAAATTATTGGGGCCACCATGACCTCCCAAAAATTGTAAAACATGGCATTTTTCGAGCGAGGGCCCATCGGCAAAAAACCTCCTATAAGAAATAACATGGGGATGATCTTTATGCCCCGTGACCTTGGAGGATTTTTTATCCAAAAAAATTTTGGCCATTATTGACGACCTCGACAGCCTTTTCTGTAAATTCCTCTATAGATTCTGTTTTTGTAATTTGGGCAAGAGTTCGGTCAAAATATGCTGATTTAAACCCAAAATGGGGTGTGATTTTGGAATGCTATTTTTTAAGTGTTTGATGGTAATATATGGGCACAGTTTTAAGACACGATGTATATGGGCGATTGTTTTAGTATTTA